>JAAGNO010024925.1:34687-54028 GCA_033439905.1 Ceryle rudis
AGGGCTGCCAGCCATACGAGGAGCTTTTCTGATGCATAGCAGGTGCTCCTCAGACCTGAGCAAAGAAAGTGGCAACTCTTTTTTTCCTGAACTTCGTGAACTAATAGAAGACAAACAAGTTTCCAGGTCTGTAGGAAGTAGCAGGAAAGAAGATTATTGCACTGGAATAAGCCAAAGGTTCGAGCCACGTGATGTGGGGTATCCAGGGGTCATGCAGTGGGAACACATGTCTGCAGGGAGTTGTGTAAATGGACACAGGCCTGATCTGGAGCTGAAAAAAAAAGCTGCAGAGCGAGGATGTTTAGAAGGGCTTTTCTGGGTGTGAGCATCAGGGTCATGACTCTTCCAGTGCGCTGCATCCTACCCACTAAACAGATTTTATCTGGTTACGGGTGCTTTACGCTGTACTGCTTCACAACTGGATTTTTTCTTTGCGCAGGCAATACCGATATTCCTAAGTGACTTCTCTAATAAGAGCAGGAACTCAAAAATACTTGCCACGAAGGTGGAAGAGGAAGTGAAATGGAAATTTCAGGAGATTTTTGAGTTAGAAAAGTTGCGCTCAGTGTATTCAGCCTCAGGAAAACTCTTCGATTTGACAGGATAACATTATTCTTATACGAACGACAATTCCTAATGAAACATGCCAGTCTGCTGGGACTAGTGGATTTGGAACTAGTTTAGCTTCAGTGCTGTGGATAATTTTTTAAAAATGCAATTTTGGAAATGGATGTTTTTCCTGCTCGCTTACACTAGGTGAGAATTTGGCTCAGACAGCAGGTCACCGTCTGGTCTTACGGGGAGATTTAGGGCTGAGAGTCTCAGAGTACTGGACTTACTTGAAATGAGGCCACTTGTAGCCTAAGCCTTGAATCCAGTAGTGCTTTGCAGCTGCAGATAAGGATGAGGTCATATGGCAGACTGTGGTCCCCACAATACATCATTACCAGGATAATCACATCTGCGAGGAGGACTGTTAGCGTCATGCGTTATTGAATGAGATCAGGTACTTGTATTTCTGAAATAAGTCCAAGACTGTGTAATTTGCCTGCTTATTAGTTTCCAGAGTGAAGCTGCCAAGAGACCATTACCAGAAGTTATGTGAATTGACAGGGAAGGCTCAGAGGACAGTTTGAACCCTGTGATGGACAGGCATAGATTTTGCAGTCAGTGGGCTATCAGTCTGGCTAAAAAATGATGGTCTACAGACATCCCATTTCTGCTGTATTTGCTATATCTTTTTCTTTCCTTAATTGCCTGATTTCCAAATGCAGCTATCTCTGATACTGACATTAAGGATCTAATCCAACTGGTTTAATTGGCTGTTCATTTAAGACAAACAGTTTTGGTCCTGGGAGAATTTCGCGATTTAAAATTTCCACTCAGATATTTGGCATCACTGGGGTATGTCTAGATGCAGGCAAACTCACTTTGTCCCTCTGCTCAACAGATGCAGGCTCTTCTGCCTGCGTTGATCCTGAACAGACATTGTGTAGGCACATTAACTCCACTGCGAGCTCGAGACAATGCGTGGTGGCTTTCGGCGTGGTCCGCCCAGCTACGGACTCGCAGCCAGCATTTGTTTTGGAGCTGGCTCATTTCTAGCCAATTTGGAGCGTGAAGGAAGTGCAAGACCACATCTGCTGGCAAATTCCATCTAGATGTACCCAGAGACAACTGTATTTTGTAGACTATGACACTGTGGTCCGAAAAGTAGAGTTTGGGATTTAGTCTTTATACCAGGCATGCAAAGGATCGCAGGCCAGAGCGGGGAGGCTGAAAATTGGATGCCCAAGCTTAGGCAGTTGAAGTAAAACCTGCCAGAAGTGGCCGCTTGTGCTGGCTGTTCCAGCTATAATGGACAACTGGAATCCTTTCTACAGAAATCCTGAATTTTTTTTTTTTAGGCTGATTCCTAGCAATTCTTTCAAATGAGGACTTACAAGGCATCCTAAAGGGAGCACTTCAAAATGCTAGACTCTTTTCAGGAATGTAGTCCTAAAAATCCATCCTGTGGGTCCTAAATGAGTAGCTGGAGCTGCACAATTTCATATATTTTGTAATCCAGAAAGAGTTCTCTGGTCCAGACTTCTGCATCACTGGTGAGCCTTACTTAGGAATTAAGCCCATTGCTTCTTTTTGAGCTATAGCAGAATATCTGGAAAGACTGCAGCTTTGATTTGGAAGACTTTGCTAGAAGGAGGATGTACCCTGGTTCCAGGAACAGCAGTGACACCTTTGATCTCTTCTACTGCCTTCTCCTGGCAAGTTCAGTTGTGACATTTGGTGTCTCACCAGAGTCTCAAACTATAGGTTTTTGGGAGCTGTTTTGTGGCTTGGGGGAGGGGTGGCATATGGAACAAATGTTCTGCATTCAGTTGCTCTCCTGGGCTTCAGTGCAGCCTCAGCACACTAGCAGATCTAGACAAAGGAACGTGGTATTTCTAAATTTTGGGATCTGAAAAATTATTAAAGTCATTTTCCCACTGTAATGTACAAGAATACTTGAAACAAAAATAAGTTCCTGTCTCTGCCACTTACCCGGAGCTTTAGAGATGCAATCAACCCAGCAGTCATCCCCTCGCCAGAAATAAAAATATCCATGCTGGGGTTTTATTTCCTTCTTCTGGAGACCTGGGATAAGCAACACATGATTTGGTGCTGCTGACATCTGGCAGCATCGTTCCTATTTACTGTAAACACGAGTCATCGCCCATGGAGTATTTTATTGCTTGTGGTTTCCATCTTGTTGTATGCGGCAATTATGCGCATGGAGCAATCTTTCCATGTCAATAAAAATGTTTCATTCTCAGCAAGGAACATAAGAATAAACCCAGCAATTCTTATGGGCTACTGTGCTGAGTTATGTCGGATGTGATGGGGAGGAGAGCTGCAGGGGGCTTGGCGTGGAGGGTAGGGTGGCTGGTGGCTTGCTTCTGGGTCACTAGGTGGGATTCATGAACTGGGGGGCAGTGGACAGAAAGTTGGTGTGAGCGATCACTTCTCCAGCCTGCAGCTGAGAAAAGGTCTCACAGTTTTTGTTTGCTTGGTTGGCAAAATACTGTGCAGCAGGATGCCTTGTGAGGTCTGCTGGAGACTTTCCTTCATGCTAATTCCTGTTTCTGTCTTTATAACTTTTTTTTTTCCCTGGATATCCAGGAGTTTAGAGATGTTTTCAGTGAAGGATTCACAAGAGAATCTTCAAAGGGGACCACAGCCAGGGGAAAATCACAAACACGAGTAGAAAAGCAGTGTTTTAAATTAGTGTGAAAGCTTGGAGGATGTCACTTAGGCCTGAATCCACAAGTTGATTTAAGCCTCTTATTCCTGCTCAGGTGCCCTGCTTTCCCTTTGGAGTTAGACATCTAAAGGGCTTTATGCTAAAGCACTTCCCACTTCGTTCTTCCCTTGACTTATTGGGAAACTGAGTGCAATGTTTGCCTCCTTTGGTGGGAGCACAAGGGCATTTGTCTGGGGCTCCAGACAGCGGGGCTAGTCTTAACAAGTCATCCAGCCTCTCTCTGCAGTCGCTGGGGAGGAGGGACAGGCCCTTCTGGTGGGTGATTCATCTCCACAGAAGATAGGTGTCTGAGATAGGGGGGGATGGCACCTCCTTGGAGGTGCCAGCCTCTCTCCACTGGCTGTCAATGGAGCCTAGCCAAGGAGCTGAGACTAGGCGCCTAAGTTTTAGGCAGCTAATGGTACAGGAGGCAAATTTCACCCCCCAGGAACTTCGGGTGGGATTTCAGCTGCCTGAAAATGACAGTTGTGCAAGCAATAATAAACAGTCTGTAGTTCCATGTCTGGAATCCTCTTATAAACGGGCATGCAAATCACTTAGATAAAAATCTGAACATTTCTGAATCTCCTGCCTGAACTTGAAGAGAATCTTCTCTTGGATTTGATGAAAATCCCCTTCACTCTCCGAACTGTATGTATGTCTTGTTCTGCCACACAAGCAACCTTCTCCTTGTTTCACACATGGGTGAAGCACGGTTGCTCTTGGAGGGTCTCATCTTTGAACACCCCTGACTTGGCCAGGATGGTGAGAGCTGTTGCTGGGAACCTTCTGGGAAGAGCTCAAAGATCACACTGTGGCATGATTCCTGGCTCAGCGCTGCTGATCGAAGAGCTCCAGATAAGCTGAGAGGTAGATAAGCATCCCAACTCCCAAGCGCTTATCCAAACCAAACCTTTCAACATTCATCTACCCTGAGTGTGCATGACTTTGCCCTTAGCAACAGAGATTACACCCATTTTTTTCTTCTTCACTTCCAGCAGAGGAGCAAGAATCTACTTGAACACAAGTAAAACACCTTAGGCTTTTAGGTTCCCACACCTTTCTTCTTTCTTTTTCAGAAACTGCTCTGATTATGTATTCATTCCTCCGTGTAGTCAAAGCCTGAGAAACCCAAGTTGACGTAGGGGAGCTCATCGGCTTGTGGCCGAGGCAAGTGCTCCTGAGCTCTCCTAGAGTGGGTGGGTAGTGCCAGGGCATGTGGGTCTCACTTCCATCAGCATCAGTTGACAGTTGCTCTCAGGGATGGGACCATTGGCTCCTGGCACCTGCCCGTGTCTGATGTGCCCGATTCTGCAAGCTGCCTGCGAAGGGGAGGATTTTATTTATTTGTTATGTTTCATCTTCCCTTCTAACCTTGAATGTTTTGTTCGAGTTTTTTCCCTCTTTGTCTTGAATCCCTGGAGATAAAAGCATAGCAGTGACCCCATCCAGTGCTCCCTTCGGTGTCCTGTGTGCTGAGGTGCCTTGTGGCTGTGCCTCGCTTCTGCGCTCAGGGTAAAACCAGCGTTTGACTTCGGGACAGGAAGAATTTTTCCCTAGACTGACAGAATCCATTTTTTTTTCCTTCTGTTTTTGTGTGTTCCCTAAGTAGCGTGGCTTATGGGCCAGTTTCTCTGGCCAGTAGGCATTATCACCTAGCAGATTACCTGTTCTTGCAGGGACTTGGGGTTTCTTCTTTCTGCCTGTAGCGCATTGTATTTTTTTGTGGCTTTTGGTTTTTCAAATTAAAGCTTTTAAGTTGTTATAGATTACGTGGAAGTGTTTTGTGGCTTGTGGTGCATAGAGTTATGTGGAGTCGAGTTTGGTGGACCTTTCTGAATAAATGTTGTTACACACTGCCAGCGAGAGGCTGCATGTGATGAACCAGGAGATTGCTGCGTATCAGAACCACAGAACCAGGAGTCCGGGGGCACTTTGGCTTCTCCATTCAGTTGGGCACACACAAGTAAAAATGTCACTCTGCTTTCTTTCAAAACCTGCCTTAACCCTTCTATCTATGGGGAATTCAAACTGTCCAGAGGTGCTAACTCACCAGGCAGCCTTAGACATTCGTGTTCTCATTCCTTACTCACAGATCAAGCAACTCATTGGCAGCAGTGTATGAAGCTTCAGTTCTTAACTGGACGGTCACCTCTGAAAAGAGGCCTTTCTTTTCCCATGTATCTCTCCCCTCAGCCTTTCTGTTAAGGAGGACTGGGCCAAGAACATAATTTTTTTTTTTTTTTTGCAGAAAACTGCAGTAGAAGTAGTTATACTCATAAAAAAAAGAGAGTTTTATTTATAAAGAAGTAAAAAATATGCATTGGATGTGTTCTGTGTATACATATTATATAGTAAATACTAGAAAGCTTCCATTCTACACACATTCTACACAGTCCTCCCCCCTTTTCCTTTGCAATAAACATACTCTTTTCAGTCCCTTTTTTGATGGATTGGACAATTCTGATGCAAACATTTTATTTTAATCCCATGAAGTGTTAATTTTTGACGAACCCCCCACTTTTCGTCAAATGTATTTTGATTAAAAACATTTCAGCTATCCCTACTGTCAAGACTCCAGGCACAGATGCTAATTGGTATAAATTGTGGCATGAATGTGTATGCACAGCAGCTTATTTCCTGGAATCCTTTGAATTGGCATCAGATGGAAAAACCTTCGAGTACTAGTGATGTGACCTGCGTTTGACCACGGTATCTAGAACCAGTGGCTCCATATCCTGTGAGTTATTCAAGTTTGGCTGTATTTACTTTTAAAATATTGAAACAGTGTTCTGAGTAAATGAAAACTCTCACTGTCAGAATGTGCTGAAATATACGTGAATATTAGAATCTTGGACATACACCATAAAAACAGTAGTAATTCAATGTGCAGTTGCGTGCTTTGTTTTGCTTTTCCTCAGAAATAAGACCGAACACACCCAGAGAGGTTAAAGAGGGAAGGTGCAAAGAACATTTGCAATGACAGTATAAAAAATAGGATGAGTCTTCTCTTGGATCTTGGGTTGGGATGGAGGAGCGTGCTGGAGGTCTCTAATCCAACTTCATGCTCAAAATAGGGCTAACTTCAGAGCCTGGTACAGTTGAGGTTTGGAAATCTGCAAGGAGATATTTGACAAGGATCCCTCTGGACCCTTGTTCCAGTGCTGGACCACTCTCCCTCTGAACATTTTTGTTTCCTGATACCCAGTTGCAACCGATCTCGTGCTATTTGTGTCCAGAGCCTTTTGTCATTTTTTCCAGGCACCTCTGAATCAATTCCATCTTCTCTATAACCCCTTTCTAGGCAGTGGTTGGCTCTCTCTCTTTGCCTTTCCTTCTGGGTACACAACTAAGAAATATTTATTAAAATCTCACTGAAGTACCTTGTACTGGACTTTAAAAAAAAAAAAAGTCAAACCCAAACAGAACTTATTAAACAGCACTGGCAGTTTTATCAGTCATTTCCAGGAGAGCAGGGTTAGCCCAATAGTAAATCCTTTCATGAGTCCATTCCTTCATGTTTTGAATGTACTTTCCAAACCAAAAAAAGGTTAAATGCTCCCAAATACTCATCCTAACCAAACAGAAGTTCTGACCTGTCTAAGCTGTGACCTTTAAGGGCAATATTTGCAAAACAAAACTGCCTGACCAGAGACGCTGGTTGTTGGTAAATGTTCGTGGTCAGTTGGCTGTGCAGACATTGGCCACATGTCTCTCTGACGATTTTGGTTTCAGGAAACTTGTTTGAGTTACTGTCTTAAAAATGACAACAAAATGAGAACGTTTGGAAGTCAGCCTTCCCTTTCTGGGGACATGCTTGCAGAAACCAAACAAACACTTGGGGCTGTGCATGGAAGGTATGTATGGCCCTCGTGCACTTGTGAGGTTCCTTCAGCAAGGGAAACCTAACCAGCCCAGCCAGGCGCTCGCACAGATGTGTGATGTTGGTGGGTGGGGATGTTTACCCCCTTGGCATATCCTGCAGTATGTCTGCATTTTTATGTGTGTATCTTCTCTATGCAGAGTTCACCCTTCTGCCCTGAATGCTCAGGAGCAGTTCCTCTGCTGGTGTATGTGCCTGCAAGCCCCAAAGAAACCAGCTGAGAACTTGCCCTAATATTTTCCATTGTCTTTCCATGGGCTAAGATCAGCTCTTTCCTAGGTATAAAACTATGAGCATTGAGGAGTGCTTAGATACTCAGAAAAGCTAAAACTGGCCTCCTCAAGTGCAGCTGGATGGTGGTCAGAAGATCTATTTTTACTTGACTCGCGTTTGCGCAGAGGCATCCATGCATGACTTTCTGTTGTTCCTGGAGTCTTTCAAGCATATGGTAAATAGAGTTTCAATGGGTTGGAACCTATTGCTTCAGGAAATGTTGTTACAAATTGTTTTTCCACTGCAGCGTTGAGGGTTTTTCGTGCCACCCCCAACTTATGCTCTGAAATCCAAGTGGTCTCCAGAAGGGAGTGGCCAAGTGTTTTTGAGGCGATGTGAAACTCATTAGGCATGCAGAGAAAGTGGTAAAAGCATCACAAAAACATATCAGCGTGTAGAAAAGCAGGAGCTATAACTCAGAATGGAGTGAAACCATGTTTCTTTAGCTAGATTAGTTTACATCTTGTGGCATATAAAGAAATAAAAATTACTTAGATTGCAGTAAACCATGTTTTTCTAACTAAATAGATTGGCTTACATTTTGTGGCGGGGGGAAAAAACCCTCTGATTAAGAGGCTGTTGTGTTTTTTTCAGTCCCACTTGCCAGGCTGGATTTCTGATACCTGTGCTGTTCACTGATAATCTTTGGCTATAGCTGTCTTTGGGGCATCTTTCTTTTCTTTTTATTGTCTATCTCTTCTCCTTAGATGCTTACGAACAGAAGTTGCCCACAAACACCTATGGGCAAAGCTTATTTTTCTTCAGTGCTCACTTTTCAACCCTTACAGCTGTTCTCCATCTCTCTTGAGCTTCATCCTCACAGGAACCTTTTTATTATGTAGGACATCTCTTGACCATGAGATCCCTTTTCTTCCACATCAGTTCTTCTCATTTATTTTTCCTGGAAGAACTTTGTATCTGTTTTGAGAATCTCTCACACAGTGAACCCTTTATGATGTCAGGGTCTCATCCAGTTTTCCTCCCAAATTAAAAAAAGCCCAACTAATGTATGTAGGCAGAGATCCAAGGATTCCAGTGTGTTTTCCATTTACACCAGCTGACAGATCTCATTGAGTGAGCTGAAAACACGAGAAATTGAGCCGAATGCCCAACACAGCAAACTACCATAGGTAGGACTGACGTGATGGAAAAGAGGAATGGGTTTGTTGCCTATGGGAGACGTGCAGAGAACTTGAATCGAAAGAATGTCTTACTTCATGGAAAACTTTGAAGTCTGCAGTGCTAGGATAGGGTTGGAGGGATGAGATCAAGGCATCAAACTGTGATTCTCATTTTTTTCTTCTCCACCTTCTGCTAGACTAAAGCATCTGTCGGTTTTTGTGGCATCACGCTTGTGACCTGGGTCTGGAAGAAGGCAGTCGGTGGACTGTTGGAGAATTACCGTTTTGATTCAGCTCATAGTCTGTTAACTGAGCACTAGAGAAACGCTCGCTTTTTCCTCTGACGCAGCTGATGCTGCCTGCGACAAAACACTGGATTTAGAGGCAGCACTGTTGTGAAATTATCTGTCAATTCCTGTGTTTCCACAGGTTAGAAAAACCCCACAGTCCTCTCCTACAGTGTATGCAGCCTCAGATAGAATTACCTCCTGGTGCCTTCAAATTGTTCTTTTGTAGCTTGTTGAAATGCCATCTTCTGGGAATTAGCTTCATCTAGGCAAGGTATGCGCTACACATGAGCATCTGCTGAACGCAGTAGGATGGGTAGAGACCAGAAAAATACATGAAACTCAGAAAAGCGGGTCCTTGGCTTGTACCCGAAATGAAGAGCCGGCGGAGTAAACCTGTCACAGCAAGATAGCTCTGTGTGGATGAAATAATTAAACAAAGCAGAAGAATATATCTACCTTGAAAGTCTGCTAGAGTCAAATCAAAAGCAGATGGAAGGCATTTAGAAGAAATTCAGGCTGGCTGAATTGCATTCAGGCAGATAAAAGAGTTTCCTAAAGACTGTATCTTCCACTTAACACAGAGAGGAAGTCCTACAACTCATGTGGGCTTCAAGTGATGACATACGGTTCAAGTATCATGGTCCTCTTCTGAGCAAACAGCACAAAGGCTTGTCACCACCCCGGTGAAGCATTCAGAAGGCTGTGACAGGGCTGAGCCTGTTCTCTTGAAGCAGAAGGCAGAGCCAAGCACTCTGATGACAACAGATGAACAGAACTGATTTTTAAAATATTTATTTTATTTTATTTTTAAGGAAGAGAGCCTGTAATTAGAGGCCTCGAACTCCTCACCCGTAAAGGATTTGTCCTTATAGTGCACGAGTATGGTGCAGGTATTTCAACTTCCTGAAATCTATCTGTCATCTCCGAGTTCCACGAAGGAAGAATTGGCCATGGTTGTCTTCAGCTGCTTGTTTCCTGGAGTGAAACTGCCCCTTTCCTAAACACACGCAGCAAAATAATCCACATCTACGAGGATGTCTTTTTTCTTTTATGCATTGCCTTTGTGAGACTGTAAAAGGGATGTGTCCTGGTGTTACAGCTGAAGATCAACTCTTCTGAGTGTGTGAACCACCTTTGTGTTCACTGTGATTACCAACGAATCTCTTTGTTAAAATGGCAAAGCTTGTGACAGTTGCAAGACGCTGGGGCACAACCACTTCCAGATTTGAAGTGACACCTGCTGGTGTGGCAATTTGAGCCACAATGTGACAATCATCTCAGCGCGGTGCAGGATCGCAGTATGTGGGTCACAAGAGGTACCCACTGAGAAATCTCAACTTTCAAAGGTAAAGTGAACCCCCAAACTGCCTGTAGTGAAGCCTCTCCCCCCATTATTCCCGGCCCTCATTCCTAAGGATGAAATTTTAAGCACACATAAGGCAGTTGCGGGTGTGCGTTAGTCACCCAAAGAATAAACAGGGAAATTAATTAAAATAAAATGATTCGTTATAAATTATTCTCCCAGCTACGTTCATAATGATGTGAGAAATATTCCAAATACTATTAGAAAAGCACTCCCTCCGCCCCTAGTATTTCTGGCACCTCTAGAAACAGCAAGTGCTGAAACTCCCGCGTGAGGGATGTTTCCTGTGAGCTGCGCTGCCAGATTGTACCTGTATTTTTGGATAAGTATTTGAACATTTCCCTGCTTATGGAAAAAGAGCCTGAAGCCTGAACTTTTCTGAGGGTAGCCGTTACCAGGTGGATCCCCACATTTCTGTGCTGGGGCCAACCACAAGTAGTTAAGAGGAAGAAACGCGAAGCGATGCCTAGAAAAGGTGTAACGTGAGCTAAGGCAGTTGCTCAGGATGGGGCCCTGGAGAACTGCGATGGGATGGTTGCAGCCCTGCTTAACTCCTGCAGATCAGAAGAGTCCTTGCATCGATTTGAGCTTTGGCTTTTTTAAAGAGCAGTGACTTCTTCCTTTCCCATTGGGCTTTCAGCTACACAACACAGCCTGTCGTATCAAGTCCTTCTGCTTGCTCATTATAAAAACCAAAACATGCCTCCTCGCCTCGCAAAAAAGCAACCCACCCTCTCCCCCACCCCCCAGTAACCATCAGGGTCTCTTAAGGTGCTCTGAGTGAGTGTGTGTGTCTGTCTGTCTGTTACACATGTGTTTAATTCACATATTTTCTACTGGAAGGGATGTGAAAGTGTGAGTTTAGAATTTGAAACAGAACGTTTGGGGTTATAAAAATTTAGCTTGGCTCAGAAAGGCTGTGTGTAAGCAGAGACTTAATTGACTTCTGCTGCCTCCGATGGGTCTCTGCCAGTCATTCAGGCTAGATCGACGGGCTGTCACGTAATCTCTGCGTTGGGGGAGCTGGACCAACAGTTCCACAAACTGGGCATTTATTTTAGGCATCCCAAGGGGATCCTGGAGGACCAGTCCTGATCCTGCCGGATCTGTAGCCTCTCCTGAGACATTCTTTGTGAGAAAGACATTCACCTGCTCTGCCTTCATGACTTTGTTGCCACCGTTTCATTTGCAGCCATTGCTTTGCCTTGCCCCTTTTTCCTTTTGCTCTTGTGTCTTGCAATCTCCTTTCTCAAACTCCTAAATAAACACTCTACAGCAGTGGTAGAAGTTCCTGAAGAGCGAGCCTACCAAGTGCTATAAAAGGAGAGGTTTGCAGTGCTGCTGGAGGTGGAAAATAGTGCCTGGTAACTTTACATTGACTTGAGCAACACAAAGGAATTCAGAAGAGAAGCCTGATGAGTAATCTCTGTAGAATTCATATGGGAAGTTTTATCACACCCCTGTTTAGAACTGTTTAGCAATGCCTTTCCAGAGTCCTTTGCTGCTTAAGGTGGTCTTCATGTCCTCGAGCTTCTCAGACCTTCTGGTGCTGCATTAGTATTGTCAAACTCCTAAATCCCTCCCTGCAGGAAAAGTGTAAGAAGCAGTTTCAAGCCAAGCTCGAGGTCTCGGCTGGGCTGTGTATCTGGGGAGGAATCCCTCCAAGTTTACTGAAGCAGTTTTGCCATTTGCCGAAACACAGTATTCACTGAAAAACAACGTTCCACCAAAACACTGAAGAGAAGTTTTATTCTCTTCCATTTGTTTAAGGCCAGGGATTTGGCCTGGGAATTCTGTTTATTGAAATATTGAAGGAAAATCTGTCTGGCCCCATCTCTGTAGTATCTGAATTCTTTCCAAGTTTTTGAGGGTGGGGTTGCAAGCTCAATCTTCTCAGGCCCTTTCTAATTTCTTACCCTAGAAGTGGTATGACAGTATTTTTTTTTGCTGTGTCTTCACTGGCATAGTAGGGCATGTTTCTACCCAGTGGTAACTCACACATTGTAGTTACATGTGATAAATACAGCCGACCTGCAGCAGCGGAACTCCCCGAGATCAAACAGGGACACCCAGAGCACAGAACTCATCCCCTCGTAGGGGACGACAGCAAACAGCCTGCCCTTAGCTTAGGGTTTTCCAGTGATGCGTATTATCTCTCAGAAATCTGCAAGAGCCTTAATATAGTATCACAGTCTGCTGAAGGGTAAAATTTTTATCCGTGTTACCCCATATTGTGGGGAAAGCCGTCGTTGCTGTAACAGCGCTTGAAAACCGCGACGGAAAGTGCTCAGAGAGAAGCAGGAGGGGGAACTTCTGTACTTCATCTTGAGAATGGCAAACGTTGAGGCCATCTTGGCTGGGAGTACAGATTAGCAAATAAATGCTCATTTACTTATTATGGAAGATACCGTATCATTTGTATCTACTCTAAAATACCTCTATTTAAATTGAGGAATTATTTTTGGTTTCAGTTAGAAAAGGGCCTTCTACTTTCTTCTCTTTTAAAATAATTTGATTCCTAAAGATGAAAACCTGAACCTTTTATTTTAGAAAATTTTGTTTCTTCGCTGCTGATTTTAACTGTCACAGTAACTGTCTCAGTGTATGAGTTTTTGGTGAGAAATGCCTCTTTTCATTGAAATACTTCAGGGAAAATACGTTGCCTAGCTCCTCCTTGGCTCATCTGTCTTTGTGCCAAGTGTAATTTAATGATTGCAAGATTGCTAGATAGATAGGTGGGATGTGATTTAATTTATTATTTTTTTAAGCTACTAGAGGAGTTTGTTACTCAACTTCTGCGAAAGTAACGAGAAAAATGTGGGCTTTGAAAAGAACACCCACGAGATTCCCTGCACTTTGTTTTGACACTTGATGGGAGGGATGTAGCCTTGATTTACTTTTACTGGAAAGGTGTTTATGGTGCTCAAAGAGGGCTTCCCAATACAAAATCGGGCAAGAACAGCCAAAACAACTGTAGGAGAAGAAAAATCTGCTTGGTCAGGAAATGAGGAGACGTTCACTTCTCGTTTCACTACTTAATAAGGATATTTTAGGTTCATTCAAGCAGGGAAATCCCATCTCACAAACATGAATCTCAGGTGAGGTTCCTCAGGGTCCTATGAACATCTCAGCAAATCTGAGTCTGTTTGGACCCATGAATGCTGGAATGAGCTTGACCTGTAGTTGGCCTGGACTGAGTCACGACTCCAGCTGGAAACCATGCTAAATGTGATGGTTTCCTACGGCTCGATACGACCCTAATCCCAGCAGGATTGCATTGGCTGAAATCAGCAGCTGAAAATGTGTATGTTTCCTCCAAAGCACCTTCCAGTGCTTCCTGAAGCTCATCCATCACTATTTAGGCATAACAGCTCTTAATGCAGTGAATTAGTGACCTTAATGAAGAACAGAGATTCGGTTTGATATCTTTTGATACTATTTCAGTTGGTACAAGTCAGTTTGATTAATTTGACTGAATTTAACCAGAGTCAACATCCCTTGGAGGTTACAGGGATAAATCAGAAGAACAGGTGATCTCATACGTAAGAGTTCCCCAGCTCAGGAAGGAGAGAGTGGGTAAACTTGACTTGGCCGTGGTGGAAGCCAGCAAGTGTGCATTTATAGTGTGCTGCATCACTGGATCCCTTCTGGCCCTGTGAATAATATTCCTATGAGCTCTGTCTGCGAATGGAACAAAAGCCCATCTGCAGCATCAGCTGGAGACGGAGCTGTGTGGGCCCATGTTTAAGGTGTCACAGATCACTGAGGGAAGTGAAGCTGCAGGTGGCAAACGTGCAGTGTAATGGAGGCAGGGCTGAAGTTAGCTGGGAGCCAGCGTAGGAAATGTGGGCTAAAAGCAACAGCCGTCAGGAAATAAATCTGGAAGTTATTCCTGAAACAGCCCAGGGCAAAGCTGCAGAACAGAAATGGCTGCTGACCTCCTAGGGTAAATTTTAAGAGCTGGAATGAGTAGGCAGAAGAAAATACATAGTTTGGAGATAAGAAACTTGTGCTTGCTCTGCCTCATAATGCAAGGAGAAGGGGACATTTGATTAATATAGAAAGATGATGAAAGAGATGCTAGTAAAAGCGTACTTCTTCACAGGGTATGTAATTAAAAAGGGGAGCTCATTGCTTCAAGGTGCCTTTGACATCAGGAACTGAGTAGGAATTAAAAACAAACGCAAACCCCCCAAACCTGTGGTATTTCCATGGATGGCAAGAATATCCAGTTTAGTCAACAGGTCTGCTTCACTGCATAAATTCACCTCTGACTCGTCAGGGTTAATACTCCGTTTCTCTGAGAAGGCTGCTCAAGCTGCTTACTGCCCACAGTTTTGCTCTGGAAGTGCTGGCATCACCAGGAGCCAGGCACAAGACGGGTCTAGGCTGACTACTGATGTGATGCAGTATCCCTGGGTGATGCTTTGAAGGCGTCTGGCTCTCAAACTGTCCTCGTAAGGAACATTGTTCCGACCGGGGGCTGCTGGACCACAGACAAACATTATTGCTTTTGGAAGCGGTTGTCTGGGATAATGAGGTGATAGCCAGTCTCCGTGAGGAATGCTTAAAGGATGTTAATCTCACCTAGTGAGAAGGGACTGCAGAACTGTGGCACGTACCACGTAATTAAATAGCTCATTGCTACAGGATATTGTGGAGGCCAAGAGTACAGATGGATTTCAGAGGGGAGTAGGCATGGTCATGGAAGGTAAGTCTGTGAGTAGCTCCTAGTCCTGATGCGACCTCCAGTTCAGGCAGCCCCTGAAGTGATGATTTCCAGACACCAGGAGGATGTGCCATGGAAAGCAACCATTTTCTCTATGACTTTTATACTCTTTCCCTTTCAGTTGCCATGGAAGACAGAAGAGTTAACTAGACAGATCTAGGCTCTGATTCTTCTCTTGGTTTTATCTTCATATACTTAAGAGGACTTAGAAATTCCTGAAGGGTTGAGGAATCACATTGGCAGGGGGCTCAGAAATCAGGGGATGGTCTGAAAACCCAGGGAAGCTAGATGGGAATGAGAGAGACAGAGTATGCTCAAAGAGTGCTTAAGCATATGGAATAAGTTACGGGGGAATGACAAGCGATGTCAGGACATTATAGTAAGATTCTGAGACGACACTTTAAGGCGATAGGTTCTTAAGTTCAAGGGACACCTCCATCTCCCTTTTGAGGAGGGGTTTGGGAAAAGAGCGGCCTTACGGAAAGGAATAGGATTAAGAAGATTGCTGGGAAATGGCAGGCGGATCGTGCTGTGTGCCCTTTCCCTGTTCCTAAAATTTCTACCATCCTCATGAGAGGAAGAGAAAATAAACGGAGGAATGGTAATGCTCGGGGTTACACAATCAGGGTCGGAGGCTGCTGACCTTGCCGCTAATGGTTTATGGGCAGCCACAGGCGTCCGCTGCTGCCCCGTGTTTGTGTTACACATTATCTGGCAGTTGCCAAGTGACTCGGTCCCAATATGCAGGAAATTACTTGAGAGCTATATTTAGTAAGATGAGCCCATATCTTGATTTGGCTGGAAGCTGAGGCAGATTGAATTAATCTAGGGGAAAGACAGAATGTGTGGGGTCCCTGCAGAACATTTTCCCCCAAGTTTCCTGAGGTCCTCTGGCCTCCCTGGGGTTTCTGTGTGGACCAGCCTGAGGGCTGCCACAGGGAAGGCTGAAGAAAAGGGGATTTATGAGTTCCTGGTGCTGCATGTTGCAGCACAGCCCAAGGTAGCTGGTCCCACCTCAGCTGCACAGTGAGGACAGCCACAGTGGGAGTCAGTGCTCCTGAGGGATTACAGGGTGGGTCCCATCATTCTGTGGTGGCCCTGAGGCTGCAGTTTCAGCCAGCTCCTCTGCCTAAGGCTGGACATCATCCACTCATCAAGCATGAAGCTTCCCAGCATTCTTCTACCTCAAGCTCCCTCCCAAGCTCCCTAGCTCTCACACAGCCCTGGTTTCTCAGCCTTGTTCCCACCAGAAACTGGGATTAGGAGGTGAGAGGGAGGTTCCTCCTCTGGGTGATGGCTAAAAGTCACATTTTCCAAGATCAGCCCTTGTCCCTCCTTGTCCCACGTGGTGGTACACCAGGCAGGTCCTTTGTCATTGGACAAGCCGTGACACTGGCTCAACCCCAGGAGAGAAGAGACCTGCAAGGCTTGACATCTGCACAAGGAGGGTTTCCCTCCATGTTCCTACCTCTCTGAAGCCATTCAGAGAGGCTCCCTGAGGTTACCTGCCCTTCCTGCAGTTGTCTTCTTGGAGGTGTTTGTGGCAGGCCTGAGTCACAGCCCGCAAAATCAGATTGGTTTTGGATCAGACCCCGTAAGGGGTTTGTATTGTATTTCACCGCAGAGGAACACAAAAGAGCAGAGTCTGGTTATTTGCTCAATAATTAGCAGCTCCGTCCCCTAAGGGATGATAGATGAGTGCTGGGATGAGTCTGTAACCCAAGTGCCTGACGTTCCCCTGCAGCTACGAGCAGCAGCCAGGTGTTGTGGGGAGGAGGGGTTTTGTCAGTGCCGTGCACCCTTCGTGAGCGTTTACTGTGCAGCGAGCGTCCAGCGACCTGCGCTGGGTACGGGCTCACGTGAGGCAAGGAGCTCAATCTCTGGGCAAATGCAGATCCCCGAGTTTCCATTTAATGTAGTAAGGTGCTTTGCTTGGCCTAAACACACAGTGGGAGGTATCTGACAGGGAAGAAATGATATGACAAATACTCAGGGAGACATCTCCCAGGGAGAAATGCTAAGAGAAAGCTTTTAGCTTAGAGTGTTGGTTTGAAGTGTCACTTTTTTCCCCCATCCTCTTGTATTTTCATTAGAGAGTCAATTTGCTGATCTGAAAACCAAAGGATGGCAGAGTGCAAATTGAACAGTCCACCCAGAAAGTGGGTGGTGAGGTTGCTCTGCCGTGGGTATGGCTGCAACAAACCTCCCAGGGTCTTGGACAGCATCCTCCACCATGGCGAGCTATGTTCCTGCCCTTGGAGATGGGTTCAACAGCTTCTCTCATCTGGGGCAAGCAAATCATTGGCTTTGCTGCAGGTCTGAGAGCCTGTGAGCGGTTCAGGCATTGCAGGAGCCTGCCCTTCCTGTCGGGATGGCTGCTCAGGTTCTGAGGGGATCGTCCTCATTCAGTGCATGTGCCAGGTTCAAAGGGGAACCCAAACCTGGGTGCTTTTGTTAATTGGGGCCATCCTGCCTACTTTCATTCTTGCCAAATTAATGGATGATATTCTTTGTAATTTGGGCTTCTGCTGCATTAGGTTGTTCCGTGTTGGTGATTGCAGCCTTCAGTGCAGTCGTGGCGCTCAGAAAGCTGGCAGTGCTAGAACATGGCTGGCTGTTGGCACGCCTCTGACGCCAGCTCTCAGAGAGCCAGTCCCCTCTCCCATTGTCGAGAACATACCCTTGGTTTCAGCATTCATCACCATTTGTCTCTCGTAATTGCATTTTCCTGAGTACTAGAAATTAAATCATCAGTGACAGAATATTTATGGCTCAGAAATATTCTGGATGATTTCTAGAGAAGCTGTTTCCAGTTTAGTTATTTATGTTCTTTTAGCATGGATTTTATAGTGGGAATGGGGAACTAAACAGTAAAAACCATATGAAACATGCTGAATGATTTCCTCCTCGAGCCAAACATACATTTACTATAGGCAAAGAGATGCTGGTGCGAGCGTGCACAGTTCCGAGCATCCAGACTGTGGCCGCTGCTTCAGCTCCTACCGTCAGCCTGCAGAGAGGTGCAGGCTGGTTGCTGAGCTCACCCGGCACCTTTTCTTCATCTGAAAGTTGCCATTATTTCCCAGATAGAGCCTGGGGCTGGTCTGGGAGGGAAGTCTGGACTCACATGGATGAACCTCTTTGATCTGCTCCCTACTGTTGGTCTCGCTCACATATGGGCATTGCAGATGAACCTTGTCAAGGGGGCTGAGCGATCTCCTGCTGGGACCACCACAGAGCCAGGCTTTTCCTCCCTAGTCAGAGTGAAAACTGAAATGTCTAAATTTCCAGTGGAACTAGAAATTGGAAGAATGTGTTCAGGAAATTGGGAAGTGAACCTGTCAGCTCTGCTTCTGTGATGTCAAATTGTTTGAGACTGACTTGCCCTTCCCACTGTCCCACTCTTTTCTTGTCCATAAGGCAGTGGGAATAACACACTCTGGCTTTGCTAAAATCAAAGATTTTGATAATTTTCCTCACTAGAAATTTTGCCAGTATCAGCATGCTTCTGGGAAATGTCCCTCTATCAGTATTTTCTCATATGAAACTGTTTCTTATGCAGAACCGACTGTTCTTAGTGATAAGATCTTTTTACAGCTCCTATCCTGGTCTCAGCTGTAGCCTCCCTGTGTTACTGTAAATTTTTATTGCTTGCTATAAATAAATAATAATCATGTACAGAAGGAGTCTTGATCTCAGAGGGGTGTGTCAGGATCTAGCCATGATGATGATGTATTGCCAGTTGAACGGATGACCCTGCCACTGATTGCAGTTCTGCACATACCTTAGATGAGGGTTAGAGATACCAGTGGCCAGGTCTTCCTGCAGGATCCCCAAGTTTTCTCCATGGCTATGAGCCACTGGACACATTGCACATCTCAGAGAGCTGAGGGAAGGAGTGGCTGCTGGGCTGGCTCAGCAGCAGGCAGAGGCAGCGTTTCTCTGGGCAGTCCTCCAAGATAGAGAGCTCTGGGGAAGGGATGTGAGTGCCTTGGGATCCACGCTGGCTCTCGCTGCCACGCTGCATCCTTCCCAGCAGTTTGCTTTCTCTAAGCAGCCCTCATGCTTAAAGGCTTTCCAGAGGTGTGGGTGTCACGGTTTAGGGTCAGGGTGGCCCCTGAGACCTGTAACAGCCACTCTCTGTTAACCCCCCTCCCTCCCCAAGGGGAAAGAGAACGGGAATGAGGGAGAGACACTCAGTGATTAGAAAAGGAGACTAGAACAGCTTGAATGAAAATTAAAACAATAATAACAAAAATGGAATATATACAAATATGTACAAACCCAGTACCTAACCCAACCCCCCCCATGGCAATTCCATCACTGTCACCACTGGTGCTGTGGAGCAGGCACCGGGGCAGTCCCAGACTGGCCCCAGCAGCAGATGGGAGCTGTGTTCAGG
>JAAGNO010024925.1:54128-66157 GCA_033439905.1 Ceryle rudis
GTCACCACTGGTGCTGTGGAGCAGGCACCGGGGCAGTCCCAGACTGGCCCCAGCAGCAGATGGGAGCTGTGTTCAGGAGCTGGATTCTGGTGCTGGATTCAGGAACACACAGATCAGGATTGAAGTCAGAACAGACTAGAGTCCTCCTTGGGTGATCCGAGGAAGGAACCGAAAGAGGACTTGAGCCAGGCCAGGCAAAGCTGGCAGAGCGGGCCAAGAGGGGAGAAGAGCACAGGAGCCCCCAGGGAGAGAGCGGCTATAGACCCTCCAGGTCCCTCTGCTTTATACTGAATATGAGGTCCATGGGCTGGAATCCCTCGCTGGTCAGTTTGGGGGTCACCTGCCCCATCCCCTCCTCCCTGCAGGTGCTGCCTTTCACTTCCTGCACCCCCCATGTGGTTGGTGCACAAGATCCAGCAGCGGCCTTGGTCTTCACACCGACCCTTGGTAGGGCCTGTAACCATGGGGTGTTCTCACTGCTGGGAGCAGACACTGTCGGTGAAGACAGACTGCTGACTTCAGACAGTGCAGTGAGTTAGAACTGAACTGAAAAGTAAAAACACTGAACAGAATGAGTTCTGTTCTCACTCAAACCAGGACAGTGGGTTAGATGCTGTCTGTGGTTCAGAACCTCAGGCAGGGTACAGATGTGAAGACTGACCATGGAATCTTTCTGCTCTCATCTGTAAAGACCAAAATAAATCGATGCCTCAGTGCTGACAATCCTTTTCAGATTTTCCTCTGGATAGCTCTTACATCTACAGCTGACTTTCAAAAGGCCCAAATCGCTATTCCTGGGATGCTGTAAAGAAATCCTGTGTGGCAGACTGCATGTAAAATAAAAAAAAATTAAAAGGAGGACCTTTGTCTGCCTTTAATAGTCCAAGCGTTTCCTCAGGCATCGCAGGCAGCCTGCCCTTCCTGCCAGGGTGGCTGGCTGCAGCCAAGGAGATAACGGCGTATCTTTTTATAGGATGCTACTAGACCATAGGTGGAGAGCCCAGTTCAAAGTGCAGGTCACTGAGCTCCTATAAATTGTTCCTGACATCCCCGATAAAACCCATGCTCTCCCTTCCTCCCTGCGTCTTCTTTTAGTAAGGGGAAAGGGCTGGTAATAAAGATACTGGTTTTCCACTTCAGTCAATACTTTGATGTTTAAAGCTGTTTAGTATTTATTCAAACTGCTCCTCAAATGTAATTGCAAGAACTGCACTTCCCTTTTTATGATTGTCTGTAAGGGTGATGAGAGGGGCAGTCAAAACCACCTCTGTGACAGAGGGTTGATACGTCCAGCACAGGACTCTCCCCCAGCAGAGGAGCAAGATCAGGCCTAGGATCCCCCTGCCCCCCAGCAGAGAGCAGATACCTGGGGCCAAATAGATCGTTTACTGGGAAAAGACGTTTTTGAGTTGTTGATTGGGAGTGTCTGGAAATCCGTGCCAAGTGGTAACATCCCTGCTTTCCCCTCACAGGCTTCACTCTGGGGAAAAGGTGCCACTTTTATCTTTGTGGAAAGAAACGTTTAGATTTCTTATTTCAGCATAAAATTAATTTTGAAATTTGTTGAAAGTTGTACATAGCTACTCCTCTGTAAAAGGGTTTTGTTTGGAAGATGTCAAATCCCTGAGAAATGTAGTGAGACACTTGAGAATACTGAAACAAAAACTTTGACTTGATTCAAACTAAGAAAACTGGAAGGAAAATAAGTCTTCTCAAGGCAACCTAAAGCAGTATTTCCTATTACTGCTGGCAATGAGTTAAAAAAACCCAAACACCCCAAACTCTTCCCCCAACTTGGGATGAACTGTTGGGTATCTTTGTCTTCTAACACCTGCAATTACAGATCTGTTCCCCGAAGAACATCTCTGAAGATCCTTTCATGTCTCACGATGACAATACATCTGAGCGTTCCACAAGGTGTTCATCAGGATGCGCTCACAGGGAAATGGAGATACCTCTGTTGTTTTGATGGGAAAATGATGAGAGACTCATTTATCTCATCTAATTTTAGTTACCTAAAAACGAGGCGTCTTGTCTAAGCTGCTTCTCTAAAACCACATTGTAGTTGATTTTCCCCTGCTGTTAGATCTTCTCATCAGGGTTGTGGAACGTGGGCAGAGAGGATGTTCTGCCTTTAGGAAATTTCTGAGCTGTATTAGCAAGGAAGAAAGTAAAAGGCAGCAATTGATCTCTTTTTTTTTCTGCAGTAGCATAGTGCTTCGAGTGTCTTCTAAGAGGTGAATTTGGACTTTGTGCTGCAACTGTGAGAAATGCAGCTTCTCTGGCCATCTGCTGTTAGTGGAGAGGTGGTTAATGAAGCTGAGGAGCCATGAGTGCTGGAAGGGAAGCCAGCCATCTACCATCTTCATGAATCTTTGGCTGGGAGACATTTACTAAGGTGACCAATAGGCCAGAGAGGCTCAGCTGGACCTTTCTCCATGACTGCATCTAAGAGAGGGGTCGTGTACAGATGCAAAAGCCTTGAAACATTTAAACTCGGCAATCAGAGCAGGTGGCAAGAACTTTCAGGAGAGTATTTCCACCTGTGATGTTAAGCTCCATTGGGGTTTCGTTGCAGTCCAGCTCCACGCTTCAGGGACTGTCATTCAGCACCAAATACACTCCGAGAGCTACAAAAGAGCCACTGTCCTCAGCTTAATCTGTGGATTCTATGTCTCTGTTGGTGCCTGGCTGAAGTTTAGTGCACACGGCTCTAATAGAAGCAATTAATGTCAATCATATGATACCTCCTCACGTACACTGTTTGAACTAATACAACCATCTTAATTGCCCAAGTTTCTTTGCTTTCGAAAGTATGTTCCACTTAATGATGCCTTTTCTAACACTGAAAGTCTGTTGTAGCAATCCTGTTTCTACCAATATAATTTTGAGCAACAGTTCTGTCTCCCCTGCTCCCTTTCAGTCCTTTAACTTTTGATTCCTTCATCCCCAAGCTATGCACAGACCAGTTGGCTCCAGCCAGGACTAATTTCCTTAGTTGTCCTCGTGAACCACTCGCATAACGGCTCTGACATTTGACAGGCTGGTATTGTTCTGGTTGTGTTAGTAAAGCTTCTGAGTTGTATGTACAACAGGGTTTGGAAATGCTCTTCTTAGCTCAGGGGGACGTCCTGAGGAAGAAAAAGTGAGTTGGCACACAAGGAAACTGCAATTGCTCGGTCACATTAAAGCTGAGACAAAAATATTTCTTTTTAAAGAGCTTTAAAATAGTCCCTAATGTAAAAGCTTAGCAGCTGCAGCAACACAGAGCCTGAATAATTTCCATGTATTTGCTGCAGCAACGCGGAGCCTGAATAATTTCCGTGTATTTATGTATGTGTGTGTGCCCACAGGAGCCTGTGGATTTTTTTTCCAACCCGTTTGCTCCAGTGCTGTAATAAGCAGCACAACGTCACCTACTCTCAGGCTGACACTGATTTATTCATCACTCAGGTGTGAAGAACAACCCGTTGGGTTATGTCAGTCTGAAGTGGGCCATCTGATTTCAATTCCAGCTCCCAACAATTAATGCCTTACACGCAGTTTCGGCACAATACCCCGCTTACGCCCTATTATGTTTATCATCAGACCATGAAGTATTAGTTACAGCGAGCCAAAATATGTCAGATACCCCTGGATTTCTCTAGTGATCTTGAGAGCGAGTTAAAAAGAAAATGTTTCTTCTCCGAGCAGGAAACTGAGGCTTTGAAGCCCTTGAATGCCCATGGTCAGCCTGTGAAATCGAGCTTCGATTCTCCTTGCCAAGCTGGCCGTAATGGATTTCAGAAAGGTATCCACTTTCCAGCAGTGAATTAGAAGAAGAATGGTATATTCTGTGCAATGGGTGGAAACAGGTGGGCACGGAGGTGTGAGATAGGAGTGTAAGATAGGAATCACAAGGGAATTGGTTAAGTCTTTTAGGTAAGGGAATACAGAAGTTTCTAGGCAAGCCATAGTTTTCAGGGTATTCAGGGAAAATGTAAATCTTGGCTTCAGTTTCCACATGAAGTGAAGTATAAAAGGCGTGTGCGCTGGCATCCTGGGCCCGGTGCAATGGGGCGTGAGCATCAGGGCTGCGAGAGCAGAGAAGGATGTGGATGAGTTCAGCATCTCTGTGTCTCCTAAGAGCTCGGGTGGGCTGCTTTGGCTTGGTCAAAACCCATGCTGGATGCTTACGTCCTGACAGAGGGATTTTTCCCGGAAGCCCTTTCTTGGATGTATATATACATACATATATATATACACATTATCCTGCACTTGCTTTTGGAATTTCTGGGAACTTAGAGCCATAGAATCATAGAATCGTTTTGGCTGGAAGGGACTTTCAAGATCATCAAGTCCAACCTTATTCCCAGCTCTATCAAAACCACTAAACCACGTCCCTAAGCACAACATCTACCTCATTTATGGCTCTGCTAGTTCAGTGCTCTCTGAACTTGGGTGAAATGTTCTCTTTGAGCTACAGCATTGTAATAGTGGGGTTTTTTTCCACATTTCATACCAGGAAATGAAGAAGTACCTTACAAGCTTTTACCCTGTGCTTGTTCTGATAGTGTGTAAGTGATCCTGTGGCTATAAGGGAAAGATTAAAGTATGAGTAGATAGGAACGTTTATATGATTTTAATGAAGTGGACAGAAAGCAGGTAGGTAATGGGGTTCTGAAAGCTCATGATGCAGAAACAGTCTATATTTGCCTCTTAAAGCAAGTCTGAAGAACCAGACACCTGTCCTTCCATCTGTCTGCTGCTCTTGTCAGCATTGTACTGCTGGCTGTCATTAAAGGAGCTGACTGCTCCCGTACGGAAGCAATGGCAACGTGCTGTCTGCTCCACGTGATCTCGTGGCTCTTTGATAGGATACTTGTGCCTACAAGAACTCTTTACTTGAGTTTCCATTGTATGTGAAGGAGCCCGAACATGGCAACAGCTCTCACATATGGTGTTTAATCTCTCCATCCTTCAAAAAAGTAGCAAAGAAATTGCTTTGACCAATGGTTTTGTTCTCTGGTTGTTTGGTGTTTGGTTATTTTTTTCCAAAGGGAGGTTGAAGATGTAAACCCTTTGATACATCCTGTTCTGGATGGGACAAAAATGTACTTCAGCCGAGCACACGTTCACTTTATAAATGTGTATTTTTTAGTATCGCCACAAATAAGAAGGGAACAGTAAAATTTCTGAAATGACTGGCCCATTCAGTCAGGGAAGAAAGAGCAACTTAACAGGGCTATGAGTTTGTCTTGTCTCTTGATGGGAGTGGAGGAAGATTTCTCAGATGCTGTCAAGATACAAAGAGTATTAAGAGTCATTTAATAACAGATATTTTAGAAAGAGTGTGGGTAGTCCCAGGGTGTGTGGAGAGTGTAAAGCTCTCATCACATCGAGAGGGTGCTTAGTAAGTAGATGATTGGTATGAGACGTAAGGATTTTCACCACACGGCTGTACTCTTCATCTTATCACATCGTTCTTTGTTCTGTCTTCTGTGTAAATAACCTTTGAGAAGCAATTTCAACTCAGGGGGCTTATGACTCCTTAACTCAACTTCATGCATAGCCTGTAGCTATGGAAGGATCTGCCAATCCCCAGGTTTTCACTAAAGATGGAGGCTGTTGTTGTTAGAAGAGATGATGTGCTATGCATCAAGTAATGGGTCTCGAATGGATCATTACCAGGAGAAGGTGCTCTTCTGCTGATACGCTGATTACTGGCACTTCACTGAAGGCATTCAGAATTCTCTCCGGGGTTTTTGTATTCCTGATGTGCTCACCAGTTCTATCCTAGCAAATGCTCACAAGCGGTGAAGGGGAACGCCTGTAGGACCACAACTCAGCCCTGCTATATCAAAGCTTCTTGAGGCCGCAAAAGAAGATGTGAGGAACATTTTGTGAGGAGCATTTTCAGAATTGATCAGTGCTTTTAGGTCGTATCATGAGACCGTCTTACAAAGTGGGTACTACTTACTTTCAGTAGATACTGCTCGTGAGATACTGAAGTTTTGTTGCTTTACAGAGGTAAAAAACACTTAAGTAAAAACTGCGTGGTGTTTGAAGTTTCTGTTATATGCATAGTGAAAAATCAAGCAGGGAAGCGTGAGAAATCTGAGCATCTGTTTCTGTGGCTTCCATTATCATGAAGCACGAACTCCTCTCAGTCACTCTATGATTCCTCCTCAGCAATGTTCACGGCAGCAGGGAAGTGTAATCCTCATTGTATGCCATTAGGTACCATCGTAATCATACAGTGATAGAATTATTTAAGTTGGGATGTGCCTCTGGAGGTCATCTAGTCCAGTTTGTCACTCCAGTGAAGGGCGGCTTCAGAGTTCAGTGTTGAAGCTGAGGTTCCTCAGGAGTTATTTGGAAAAGCTAAGAATTAAACTGGAGTTTTTTGCATCCAGTTGTGGAGCCCCTGAATTCCACCTCTTAAAAGAAAGAGTTTGAAAAAAAAGGCTAATCTCCTGTAGTTTATGAGTTGGTAACATCATCTACACACGGAGTGTTCAGTGGCAGGACACCAAGTCAAAAGAGCGAGTGGTAGGAAGGGCGTATGAAAAAATAGGTGTTTCACTCTGAGTGCATTTGGGAAAAAAGTTACGATGTAGGTTTGCGAAAGGCACCCAAATGCTTTCCCTTTATACAGCTGATTACCTAATGCAGTGCTCCAAAGCTCAGCCTTTTACTAGCTGACTAAGATCGAAAGACATTTTCTGCTTGTTTTCTCTGCAAACCTCATTGCACCGACAAGAAATACATTGTCCATATGGGGTGAAGAATGGCATTTAAGTATCGTGTGTTGAAATCCCACTCGCTTTTACACATTATGCTTCAAAGCCCTGCTTCCTGGATACAAAAGTAGTTGTGTTTCCAGCAGAAGGTTTACATAGTTTAACATGAAGTTAAAGCACCAGGGTACGAAGCCAGCCATGTATATAAACCATTAAACAATTTCAGCGCAAAGCTGCACAAAATGTCTATTAAATTTAAGAGCACTATTAAAAATCCACATTTAAGCTTGCTTTGTTTTGAGCAATGACGCTTTGAAAGGTGGAAAAGGCGGTTAAAAAATCCCTGACAGTAAAGAACGAATACACACCCTTGCTTGGGAACGTCATTTCATGGCAAAGACGAAAGATCCAGGTCCCATGCTTCCCAACTGGTCTTGCTCCAATCCTGAGCTGGCTTTTAAGTTTTCTGCAGTGTAAATGTTCCCTTTATGAAGTGGGCTATAGCCAATGCCCATGGAAGCCTCTCCTAAGGAGGTGTTATTTTAATATATGAAGGGCAGTCATTTTATTTCATAAAGATAGCTTGTTCCACGGAGGAAATAAACATCGCACTTGACAGATGCAGGGACGCTCAAAGATCCTCAGCTCCTCTGGGGGCAGGGGAAGGCCCATAAAGCGTTTCTGTGTTCCCTGCATTATGGTGCATGGGGCTTTAGATGTCTTCTCTGAAAACCAATTCTGTGGTATGACTGTAGCCACCTAATAATTTTATTTTACTTTTAAATGCCATTCGTGAATGCCATGGAATGCGGGAAGAAGCACGGTGTTATGCAGAAGGGTGCTGATAGCAAATGGAGAAGGGGCCCTAGGTAAGCACATAGCCCTCTCTCTGTTCAGTTGTAGTGAACTTGCTGGGAACTGGCATCAGGCAAGGTGTGAAGGGTTCAAAACCAGTCTACGCATGAGCAGCTTGTGGGAATAGCATCTCTGTTGGCACAACGGAGCGCAGGCTAAGGGACCTCTGCAACCCTTGTTTCAGTTGCCACCTGTCCGAGATGGTGGATTGCCCCAGTAAATTCCTCCTGCATAATTTAATTCCCTTTTTCTGAGGATGTGGTGTCCCCAGCATGTTGCCCCTTTTCCAGATGGGTGCAATCTGTGTCTCTGATTTAATTCTCTTTGGATGTCGCGTGTACTTCAGGCTGATCGACGACTATTTCTGATGCCAGGTCTAGAGGCCAAAATGCTGCCTTGGCAGCTGGAGGGAAGAGTTCAGATGAGAGGGATGAGAAACCTCCTGCCTTATCTATTAATCCAGTGCTGTGTTATCCAGAAATTATGGGGAGCTGGCTGCCGAGCAGAGGTGAGGCTTATCCAGAGTTATTCCAACCACATTTCCCAACGTCATGTTTGTTGTGCTTGGAAGGAACTGGATCGCTCTGTCGTCTCTCTCTCTTCCTCTTACTGAACATAGTAGCTATACTATATTCTTACTGGAGACCTGTGGCACTTAATGGTGAACTAGACTTGCTTAATTTTTCCCTCACTGGCTGAATGAAGCCAGGGTTGAGGTGGGCAGGAGGAGTGGAAGCAAGGAGAGAAGGAAAATTCACCTTGAGAAAACCCAGGTTCCCTTAATGAGCAAAAGATGTTATGCTGAGGACGACACGTACTGCAGGAGCTTTGTTGGCCAAAAGAAGGAAGAGTGCTCTGTCTGTCTCAGAGTGCTTACAGCCTTTCTGCTGATGCGAGAATGCCAGGTGTAGTGGAGAGGAGAAGACTGAAAGAAAGCTTGGTTAAAATTCTATCACTCCAGTAACCCACACACATGTCATTCTGTCCCCCAACCCCGCTGCTGCTGCTTGAATGAATGCAAAAGAGAGAGGCTGTGCTAAAATCCATAGTGCTTTCTAAATAAAGCTTCTAGTGTAGGAAAACAGAATTTAATTCCCAGGATAAATAGCTCTGAAATGGAAGAATTTGCTTTTTCATGCACAATGTATCCCTGCTCTTGTAATAGAGAGAATCATTTCAGCAGCAGCAAATGCTGTAGCTGGCACTACTTTAGCATTGCAGTAACAGTTCTGTGATAAAACCAGTTGGGTTTTTGTTGTTGTTGTTTTGGTTTGGGTTTTTTTTTTGTGATTCATCATATATTATGCTCTTACCAGTAAATATTGCTGTGGAAATACCTCCCAGAACAGTGTCATATGATGTTCTACCCACTAGTGTCAGGGAATTTCTTATTGAAGAAGCAAGTACCACAAAATAAGTTGTACAACCTTTCAATTCAACTTCAGTTTCCTTTTCAAAAGCTTGCAGAAATGATGATGGCTAACTGTATTTTTTTTTTCCTTGAAAATTTTTATTTCCTTTTTGGATTTTGCTTTTCAGAAGTTCGTATTTTTATCTAAATTAGTTCAAGCTGTCATCCATACATAAGCATTTTTGATGATTTTTTTTTTCCCACTCAGCAATCTTCCCCAAGAAAACAATGCTTATTTCACTGCTTTACATTTTTCTTATAGGTAGTGCATGTATTCCATCCCATATTTATTGCAGCAGCTAGACAATACTATCACAGAAGAGTTTTGTCATGATCAAGGAGTATTTTTGGGTTTGGGAAAAATCTTGGGGGAAGCCAACCAGCGTGATTTGGCAGCTCCATTCTTTGTGCTTTTGTTCTCTTTGGACCAGATGGGTTTCTTGCTCACTGGTTCCAGTGGGACTTCTTGTGGGGTAAAATACTGTATAACATCAGTGCAGTTCTTACAATCTGGCCCTCCCTGTGCACAGAGATATTAAAGTCCACTTTTATGTGGACTCAATGAGACGAAGAGAATTAGGGACTCTGCTAAGTAACAGCTTTGAAATGCTGTTTCCTATGTATGTGTAGTTGTTTTGGACAGGGAGTGGAGTTTCCTGGACTAACTGGGGAGTGAGGCTGATGGATGTCTCAGTATCTGGTCTGGAAACCCTCTTGTGTTTTAGGTCCTACACAACCAAAACTGGTCCAGCCTCAGACATCACAGCCCAGCCCCTTGGTCTGTCATCTATAACTATGAAAAATAAGGGCAGGGTGGGTGCAGAAAGTTCTCATTTTGTACCAGAGGCGTATTTTGACCGCTCTGTGTTTATTTTGCTCAGACATAAACGACAACACAAGATGTAGGGCACAGTGAAGCAATGCCTGGGAAGTTTGCCACTGATGCTAATGGTGTTGGTCTCTAATCCCTTTCCAGCAAAGGCAAGAGGATGCATCAGCAAAATGGCCGCCCACACTGGGAGAGACACACCAGGACCATTCACAGTTGTCGAGACAGGGAAACAGTATTTTGGGGAGAAAAAAAAAAAAAAAGAAAAAGCTCATTCCTTAATATATGGTCTTAAAGGGTAAATATTTACCCAGCCATCTAAAGGCAGGAGTAATCGCGGCAGTTTTCCTTTCACTCAGAGACTTGAGATTTTTCCCTGACTGAAAAAAAAAAAAAAAAAAAAAAGAAGTCAAATTTTGTGTATGTGAAGAAATCAAAGCATTGCCCCTTGAAATGGGTTTTTCAGCTGTCTCCTGGGCATTCTGGGGTTAGTTTTCACCACGTGAGGTTCTGAAGTGCGTACTCAAAGGTTCAAACACAGGAAAATTGGCTATCACTGCCAGCTCTGTTGGGTGGGGAGAAAGCAGTTCCTTTATAGAAAAAGGGAAAAAAAAAAAAAAAAAGAAAAAGGAAAGACTTTTTTCTTCTTCTTTTTCCAAGGAACTATATGAGAATGAGCTGGAAGAAGTCTTGACTTTTATTATATCCTGTAATCAAATTTGTGCATCTTACTTGCTTCTTTTCTCCAAGACCACCCTGGAGGTAACAGTCCACACACACACACACAATTTTGGTATGTATAAACCCATAAATTTCATAACAAAATATAGGAGCTGAGCTTGTAGGAGGACTGTAAGGCAGAAGGTGCTGAAATGTAAAGTCTGTGTGTGTTTGAAGGGATGTCATTTATTACATACTTCTGCCTTCTTAAAAAAAAAACAAAGCACCCTGACTGTTACCACACAGACTGTATAAATGCATATTGCTTAATGCAAGGTGGTGCGGTGTAAAGGTTTTATTGGCATGCAGTAGCTTAGCTTGAGTAGCAACAGCCTGAGCAAGCTCTGTATCTCCTCGGATGCGTGCCAGGAAAACATGTCCTTGGCGTGGGCAATGAGAACATCCCCGGTGACGCTGCAGAGGTGTAAATGTAATGAGGATAATAACCCATATGCTTCGGGGCAGCAACCCGTTACCGGCTGCCTGGGATTAGGAAGGAATTGCTCCTTTGGTTGTGTTATTCTGAAGCCATTTATTGTGGGGTTCCACACACTTCTCTCTGAAGCTTCTGCTGCTGGTGACTGCAGGAAGAGGATAATGAATTCGATGGACTACCTGGAAGGGCCTGATCTGGCAACTCACGAGCTCTTCTGCGAACTCCGTAATGATACCTGTTTTATGTGGTTTGGAAAGCGTTTCGACGGGGCACTTTGTGCACATCTCTCTGTAATGCCTGCTCCTGTAAAGCTCCTTTCATAAATGCGTGGAATAATTTAGGTTGGCAGGGAGCTGTGCAGATCTCCAGTCCAGCGCAGAGCTGCAGGCTGGGCTGACTTCAAAGTCAGGTCAGGTTGCTCAGGACCTTTCCCAGTTCAGCTCTGAAATTCTCCAGGGGTGGGAATTTTGCTGCTTCTCTGTCCGTTCCTCCATTGGGAATTTCCAGCAACTTTAGCGGGGGTGATACTTCTAGATACATCTGCCCTAACTTGGGCTGTAGAAAGGTGGAGTCTCTCTAGTCACAGTACTTTTTTCTTTCTCCTGTGATCAAGTGAGAAAAAACCCCTGTCTCCTGCTGGAGTTTCTTTCATCCAAAGAGAGGTGGCTGAGACCACCCTTGGCCTGAATCATCTCTGGCAAGGTCTGTCTTCCTCCACTGAACCTGGGAAGAATGCAGATGTCCTCCTTAGATTTAAGACCTATGTACTAGGCAGCAGTAGTTACCTGGAATGAGTCTTAGCCAAAATACAAAGTTGTCCAAGGTAAAGGGAAAAGTGACAGTTTATGTAATACAGCATCATGAGCTAACGACGAAGAAAACCCCCAAATACAAGAGGAGGTAGTTTCTTTGGTTTTTAATGGTGTAGAAGAACTATTCCTGAGCAGCAAGACCTTAACGGCAGCATGTTTCTCGATATGACTTTGCATCTGAGTGATTGTTGAGCTTCTAAAACCAGTGAAGATACATCCTGATGAAAAGTGGCTTTGGATTTCA
>JAAGNO010024926.1:0-20861 GCA_033439905.1 Ceryle rudis
TACATAAAAACTGCTCACTGGAAGTCATAAAAGGGGGGAAGGACAGGGGGCCGGGCAAGAAGTAATTCCTTTTCTGCAGAACTCAGACATAAAAGCATCTGAGCTCAGAGGTGCTTTGCCACTTTGCTCTCTAAAACACAAATTATTTAAAATAGGAGTACATTTTGATAACATGTGCAAGTCATAAAAGCAAGTTTACATAGTCCAGTGTTTCCCTCCACACAAAAGCTTTTTGTTACAACTACAGTTAAGAAACAAGAGCCAAGTATGGTGACAGAAGCACAGTAGATGCTCCAGAGAAGACTGTTCTCTGTTTAATAATCTTCTCAGAAAAACAGACAAAGCAGAGAGTTGACATTGTTTCATTGTTTACCATCATTACTCTTACTCTCCCTGTTCGTCAGTACATGTGCATGAATGCATGTGCACCTTTCTCCATAGGCGGTGTTATAGAAGCAACAAGTGGATTAGTAAAAAAAAATGAATTCAATTTAAGCATAAAAATCTTAAGTAAAAATGAAGAAAAAAAAAGTCTTATTTTGAAAAAGTCTTTTCTTTACTCCCATTTTCTTCTCAACATGAAAAAATGGCCAAATTTAAGTGCTGCTTCTTGACTTTTGGTAAACTTAACTTTACAAGAATCCCTCAAACAGGAGAACTGCAGTTGTACAACTGAAAAAACCCCACCCTAGTTAACAATAGGGAACCAGCAATGCTTGCAGAGCCTGCTTCCCATTCAGGAATTGCTAAAAAGCTACAAAATTTGAGTGGATTGAAGCACCTACCCATCTCCTAATCCCTCCCTTCGCATAAATGCTTCACTACTGATTCTAACATGTTCAATTCCTTGGTCAGTAATCTCTCCACAGCAGAGCAGCGTGTTAATCTTTGTAACACTGCAAGCAATGGTAACAGTTTTTAAATTCTTCAGGGTCAAATTTTAGCTTTAAACTATACCTCTGTTAAACTTTTATATTTTCTCACTTTGTCACTTCTCCCTCTTACGTCTACTATCCTTCATGGCAGCTCCCAAGTTTCAGAAAACTCAGCAGAGCTGTAACTTACTCTAATTTTGATGCTCATGCATTGCAAATATGCACACATGCAACAGGGAAACCCTTAAGACAAAGCAATTCAGTGCAGACAGAAAATGCCAGAGTTGAATAAGGTTATATGAGAATACACAAAATATGCAAGTAGAGAGAACCACAATCAAAGCTAAAGCAGACGGTATGAGAGATGGTACCGAAATCATCACTTACAGCACTGAGGTAAGCTGCAGGAAAACCACCACACCGCAAAAGCATTACTTCAGCTCATGTTCAGCACAAATCAAAAGCAAATTGCAATCCACTGAGAAAATGTTCTTTGGTATGAGTTTACAAAAATGCAAAGACTTCACTTCTCCACCATAACATTATAGCCTTGTTTTCTAGCAAACTGCACTCAGATGTTGCTCCTCTGACATCATTAATCTCCATGGAAACCTTAGAATGACTATTGGCCTGAAATAGGTTCTGTCATCCCAGATCAACTCAGAAGTAGTCCAGCAAAAGATCTTATATCTCATATTTTTTGGCTGTACGTTTTTATCAGTGAGCACAGCTGAAGAGTTACGATTTCTGCAGCCGCTGTGAAATAGAGCTTTCATTCCTGACAATCAGAACATATATAAAGTGAACTGGTTTTACAGTTGAGGCTCAGATACAGATACTTAAAGATCACCTACTTCTACAGTAAGATGTAGACTTGAAAAAAACCCCAAAATATGTCTGTATTGAATGTCAGAAGATGATTAAAGCTAGGAGACCAGGCTCCTAAAAATCTGCTGTATCTCTGCACAACATTATCCCCTTACAAGAAGGGAGCAAGGCAATGCAAAGGGACCTTTCTAAAGGAATTTATTAAAAAATTATTTTTAGGGTTCATCAGGGAAATGCTCATTTGAAGTGGAGGGCAACCAGATCAGCTGTATTTGTTTTTTCTTTCTCCTCCATACCAACATAGTCACTCTCTGTGACAAACATGCCCAGCACAGTCAAGGCACTGGTTATTCAGCCATTTTTACCTTGCAAACAGGTCCTCTGCAGGTGAGTTTTGTGCTGAGTTAAACTGGAAGATGGAGACCTAGAAATACACTAAATGTCAGGAAAGCTGTTTTCTTGGAGGAAGCAGCTACACAAATTGTTTCAACGAGGAAAATCTGCTGCCTGGGTGTATACAAATGCAAAATATGTTAAACATATCTATAAACCATTAGACTTCTCATAGACCAAAACTGAGAAATTAATCTGTAAAAAGAAGATTTGAGTCTTGCATAGTTGCAAGTGTCACACTGCACTAAAACTGACTTTCTTGAATGTAATTCAGTCACTGTTGTGAATTTCCATGAATCCTTGACATAAACTGCCATATAAATTCTTCTGAGACAGATGCAACAAAAAAAAAGCAAAGGCAGGCAACAGAAAACAAGGGGGGGAAAAAGAAAAAAGTATATAAGGATTCATACTATTTTCATTCATTTTCAACAGTCCTAAAAAGTTACTTCCACTTACAGCTGCGAGTACTTAGACATTTCAAGAAAAAGCAAAGTACCTTACTTCCTTAGGTCTGACCTTCCCAACTTTACCTCTCACCCTGATTACAATTTATTTCTGTCTTTTGTAGTGCATCTGTCCACTTTCAAACCCAGTGAAGTCTCGGGGCTCTCTGTATGGCTTGGGTCTTTTTAGATACTGTGGTAATATAGTAAACCAGAAACATCTTCACACTGGGTCGTTAACAGGCTCGCTTGTGTAACACTGCAAATTACTACTAACATCCAAGGTACACTGTCAAGTCTGGGGTTTTCTGTTTGATACCTGGCTTTACCTCAGCAGCGCACGGATGTGCGCTAAGCCAAGTTGGCTAACTTGGTAGATGACATCGGTAATTTTAACCTCTGAACTTGCAAGTTCATTTTCTATTAAGGTGCTAAGTGCAACATTAGAGACCTACAGCGTCTGTCTAGAGAGTCCACATCTATTCGTAAGCAGATACAAACATGCCCCTGAATGGGAGCTTTGCTGCATTTTATACAAAACCAAACTGAAAGATCACAGGCCTTAACTCTGTATCTTTGAATGGCAGGATCTAGCCTTTGCTTACACTGGTCTCTGGACAAGCCCGGTTAATCACCAACAAGCCCTCTGCATGCTTCATAAAGTGTTAGGCTCTTTTCATACCTACTTTTCTTCTTCTTTCACGAGGGAAAGGGAAAAGAGGATGGGAGATATACATCCGATGAATAAGATGCGGGACTTGTACCTTCATCCTGTTAACTGAGGTGTTCAAAGCCACATGCTCTCTAATTTTGTCCCTTCTCCAACTAACAAGCAGAAATAACAGAGCAGCTGCATGATGGGATCCTTATTACTGAAATGCTGGGGAAAGATGGGTGAATTCATTAAACCCTAAAGACTGACTGATGCCAGTTTGACAAGCATGCATCTTTATGGGGCACAAGAGGCTCTCACCTTTTTCTCACTGTGGCAGAGCCAAATACACTCCCTTGTCTTTGTGTTCACTACTGATTACAGGGATACAGTCAACAGGATGGCAACAAACGCACCTTCTCAAATATGAGAAGAGAGGAAAGAGAATGCTAGACAGCAATGTCTGCTGCTCCCTCTGGGAGTTCCTTGTAGTCTGGTGTATGCTGTGCCTTGCACTTGCTAACAATGTAATGTCCCCTATGCAGTTTTCATTTTTGCCTGGAAAAGAACAGAGGCAACAAAACACTAGGTTTTAAGTCTTAAAGAAGTGTCTATCTAATAAAACAATGATCATACGAGGCCAAATCAAAGATTTTACCACCAATGGAGGCCGTAAGGTGATACCTAGGGAAGCATACCTGATCAGACCAAGCATGTAACCACACCTCTCAGAATATTCTTCTGCAGTTTGGTGCTTAGAAACTTTGAGGCATAAACAGTATTTTTGCACTAAACTGTTTTCTTGACAAGTTCTCCTCTCATAAGTTTGTATAATCAACTTACTAAATTCATAAGAATGTGCTCTAAATAACACAAACCCAATCTAACAGATATACAATCTAATCTGCTCACTCTGACTAAAATCTACTCTTACAGCCCAGGCATGGATGTCCAAGGAGAGACAGCAGGAGGATTGCTGCTTATGCCTATCTCTGTATCTTTTCCTCCAGGCCTCCCTCCATTTTTACGATGGTCTCAAACTATGGAACCACAGTGCAATAGGAGAACACAAAACTTTTCAACCAGAAGAATGATTCAGTAAATTAGATTAGAACTGCAGCAATAAATTGGTGCTTGTGGTTTTTGCAAGTCTGACCCACCTTCCTTTTCTCTGGCTCCTACCTCTGAAAGTAAGAAGTTATGAAGCCTTAATAACCCTGCTGCTAGCATGAAGGAGAAATTACTTGATTCCTTCTCCCAAAGAGGCTTTTATGAAACATTCAGACTTGACCAGCTCAGCAAACAGAATACAAAATACCGACTGTAGCAGAGAACATCAAGGTATGACATAGTTGAAAAGCAGAAAGAAAAGGCAAGTTTTTTGGTTTGTTGTTTTTTTCTTGGTTTGTTTTGGTTTGGGTTTTTTGTTTGTTTATTTGGGGGGTTTTGTGTGTGGTTTGGTGGTTTTTGCAGTTTGTTTGGGGTTTTTTTTGTACCAACTGATGTTGTATTTCACAAAGGGGGTACTCAACTTTTGTATCAAACAAAATGTCCTGGTTGCTTTTGTTACTCATTGTACCACAATAAAATGTCTCATCTGGTCTTACAGCAGTTAACTGTAACAAGCAGAAGCAGCAGAGAGAAAAAGAAACAAACAAAAAATCCACAAAAGACAACTGAACTTCTAAGGATTCGTGAAAGAGATTGAGGACCAAGAGGTAATATCTGACAGAAAGGTGACATATGTGTCCTTGAGAGGCAAACGCTCCAGCTCTATCAGGAGCCTCACATTGCTAGGCAGCTCTCACTGAAGCACCAAGGGTGTATCAGAACAAGGAGTTTGTTAACTGCTCTAAAGTCACTGTCATTTTATTATATAAGAAGCATCAGACAATAACAGCTGAAATGTTTTAAACTCTGTATTTTTAAAAAACTGCTTATTGAATACAAACTCTCATTCCCAGTATTTCCAGCAAGCTGCAATGCTAAATAGATCTCATCTACTGTGCAACCTTGTATACTTAACTAAAATAAAATAAGGGTTTCTAATAGCTGTTATTTCTAGGACCTCATGTGCAAGTTTCTACTTTCAGGATCACTGAAAAACGTACTGGACTCAGAGAAAGGTTTAAACAAGCTACACATAAAACATTCAAAGCCAGCAAGGCCATCATAAGGCTTAACTACAGAATGCAAACACAGTTGATTGAGATGAGCCTTCATGGGTCACAGAATCTTTCTAGAGACTTTTAGCACTGGATTCTGATGCTAAAGTTTGTTTTGGTTTTAAATAAATACTTCTTTATACTTCTTAAAGAGCACTTTAACTTAAAAGTAAGTCCAAATGTAAACTGATCACTTTCGGTACTTAGAAGTTTAAGTAATTGAAGACACATTTTCGTTTAGGCTATATACACATATATATGTATCCATATGCACCAACCAAGCACTGCAACCCAGTAACAATACAAGCACTTTCTGAATTCTGGGACAGCCTGGATATTGTTGTTCTACCGTAGCCAAATACTTCATTACCCACTTGATTTCTAAACAGCATGTATTCTCTTTGGCCCCATGTGAATGCCAAAGAAGACTTCTGTTGCTGTTTCGTCAGTTGCCATGTTTCACTCCTTGGGAATACAACATCCACCCACAATTTCTCAAGTTTGTATTAGTAAGCTCTGCCTAGCAATAGCTGTATTTCCAGGAAAACAGTAACACTTTTCAACTGTTCAAATCACTAAGTTAAGCTTGAATAGTAAAAAACAGATTCAGTTTAGGCACTCCCAGTAACACGTGCAATGGCGAAGGGGAAAACCAAAACAGAGCCATACATATATCTATGGAGAACATGAAGTTGGGAATATGACATGAGAGAATGCCAAGTTGTTTGGCCTGGAGCTGAACCTATTGTATGGGTGAAAAAGGTAATTCAAGGTAATGCCTGCACCAGGTAGTATGCCCTTTTCCCTCACTGCTGTATACGTGTAGATTTTTCTGTGCATACTGATTGCAGAGAAAAGGACTGGGAAATTCTCTATTGCCCACTATGAGATTCACTTGGGTGATCCAGAGCCCCTGGTGACAGTGGTCCAGCAGGTGAGGTCATTTAAGCAGACTGGCCACTCTGTAGTGACTGTTAAGCAGTTTATTGCTGAACCTCATCATAATTTCTCCACAATGATTTAACAGATTAATTAGAGAGCATAGTAATGGGCTCCTATAACACACAGTCATGCATTACGGAGCAAGACATTCAGGTGCATCACAAGGAACTGTCTGGAGGAATAGTTACTTTCCTTTGGACTTGAAAACTTGGGATTTTCTGGATAAAAAAAATACTTTTAAACATAGGCCACTGATCCCATATTTCTTACTAGTCCACAGGCTTTGGACCTCAGCAGTTTCATCTTTTCACAGTGTGCATGACACTCATCCATGGCAACATACTCCTAATCAGTTCCATTTTACTAATTACAGGATAATATATGTGAAGCCAAGTAATCTATCTATAAGCACATACCCACAATTGATTCAGCCATACAATAGCACACAAAGTTTAAACTGATATATTGAGAGAGAGAGAGAATCCATTAGCACCACATTTGCAAATTCTACTCAGCTGTAATTCCCAGTTTATGAGCAAGCAACTTACAAAGCAGCTCCGGACTGGATGGATAACCAGTGGTCTAATTAGACTGATCTGCTGGGAAACTCTTCTTTCTGTGAAGCAATAAAATAAGGTGATCAGTATAAAATCTGGCGTTATCTACTAGATCTAACCATTGGCAAAAACACCCCTCCTATAATCCACAAAAGTACAGTATCAAGACAAATACTTCAGAACAGGATTTGATTAAGTCACTGTTAAATCTTTCAAGGGAAATATTTTGCTATATAACCTTGAATAGGAAAATGACGAGTTGTGGCTGGTAGTATTGGAAGCTCTGGATGAAGCATGCTATTCCCCACTGCACCATGCCAGGACAGTTTTTAACATTCTTAAAGCACTCTGATTAATAATCATCACAAAGGAGCAGCTGAACAGCACTGCCACATTTATATCCTCCCAGAATAAATGCTGGCTGATTTTAATTGTGTTTCATGTCTTCCTTAGATGAGCAATATAAAGTCAGGAAGATTTCACTTCAGAAGAGTAATGGAGAAGCTCCAGTACCACAGGACTTGTAGCACAGGAGTAGAGCACAAGCATTACAAAATATGAGGACAAAGATCCACCGACATATCCATTCCGAAGGTTTCCAAGCATCCTGCCTGCCACATGGCCAGGTTTCACCTACAAGTTACAGCAACTACAAAGTTTTAGCAAGGGTGCATTAGTATCATCTGTATTTCCACACCCACCTCAGTTACAATCATAGGCCACATGCTCTTTCATCGGGCACTGTACCAAAACAGAACGAAAGTTATTCTGTGTCCCAAACAGCGCATGGGAAAAATTGCCAGAGGGGCATGAGGGGCCTTGCAAATAATATTTCCTACACAAGTGTCTTAAAACAGTGGTTTGTTTATAGAAAGGAGACTTTATATGAGGAACCAAGGAAGGATAATGAGGCAGCTTGTCAGATGTCATAGTGGCATCTTTTGCTGCAAGAGGTCACAAACATTAGAGCATAAAGGTCTTGAGCTGAGAATGGAAAAAATGAACAACGAAGTTTTGGGTCCTGGACTGATCAGCAGTGACAATACATTTCTTATTACTGAGAAAACAGAGCAGAGGTGACAGCCACTGGGAATCATGGTGAAGAGCCCTGAAAGTACAATAGGGCAGTTGATGTTTGATATAGAAGAAGCCTGGAGAGGAAGAAACAAACAGGGCAATGACACCACCAAAGGAGCATGCTGAAAACTGAGGAATCATCTAAAATTGGTATGAGTAAGACTGCATTTATCAAGGCAAACTTGTTAACAGTAACAGGAATGTGACACAATAAGAATTTGGGGAAACAATTAGATGTGTGCACAGTTAAAAATATTTTCACAACAGATGTTAAGTATCTGACGTGCAAATCCCTTCATGCAACAAGTCATCAGCCTGTGAACCAGAGATCTGAGTAACACCTAAAATTGTCAGTCAGAGAAGTGTCACGGTGGTTCTCACAACGCTTAAATCAGGGGCAAGAGAGAAGCAGCAGAGGAATCTGGGGGAGACCAAGGAGGACAAAGGAGGTACCAAAGAGTAAGAGTGCATGAAAACAGCTTTTAGTGCCATGTGCGAGTTGAAGGGAAAACTGGAGATGGAGAGAGAAACTGAATATAACCAAAGTGCACCAACCAAAGATGGAGCTGTGAGGCAAGAGGAAAAAACCAGTCTTTAAGGGAACTGGTTAAAACAGGAATTCTGAAAATGAAGGAATAAAACCCTGCCTTCATCTTAAGTTACGAAACAATCCAGAAGAGCTGAGTTTGATACGAGTATGACAGCCATACCATGTTAGCAGAAGGTGCTGAAACAACCTGACACTTCTTTTTCCTGACCTTAAAAAAGCAAACATTGCCCGTGTCTAATGCAGGTAAAATGCCAGCCAGCCTGCTGTCAACCAAGCGCCAAGATCAGCCAAGGACTAGGCAAACACAAACTCAAATCTGATTTAACACCCATATTGAGGGGTCGCTCACATTCTTCATGCTCTACAGTCCACACTACATGCTAATACTACATGAAATTTTTCACAAAAGCACAAATGAGAATGTTGTACTATTTTCTGAGTTTTCTTAAAAATAAAGGAATTCTTTATGAGGTCAGTTATCTCTGGAAAGGAGTAACACTTTGAGGTAAGGACTAATGAACACGAATGATATATAAAAAGATCTGTAGAGAACCGGTATCACTATCACCATAAGGAAGTCTATAAATGGACTTCAAAGGCTCTACTTCATATCCAGATTCAAAACAAAGCTGTACAACTAATAACTCCAGATAGAACTATGAATTTTATTTTAATCTTTTCTGTGAACAAGAAAAAAAACCAAACCCTGGTCCTGAATAGAATGGATTTCCATATTAGGCAACATACAGTAAGCCTGTCAAGCATAAAAACAGCTTTGTCAGGTTGTCTAACAACCATTCCTAGATTTTGATATCTGATTCTTTTGGAGAACGTTCAGAGAAGAAGCAAGTTCATGCTTATATATGAAACTAAGGCGCAGAAATGGAATTGTTTCTAGTCTTGTTCAGTGAAAAGAGATCCCAGTGATGCTCCTGTGAGAAAAAGCCACAAAAAGAGAAATTTTATATAACCTTTGATCCTTATTTCCATGAGAAAACCCTACCTCTACCCCAGCTTTACATGTAATCTCCAGTCAACCTTTTTCAAAGAAAAAAAGAAATGCAATCACCATTGCTGCAATTCTTTCTCGAGTATGGAGCACAAAAAATGATCAATTAGCATTATCAGAGCTATTTTTCAGAGACCTGGAAAAGTGCCCGTATCCAAAAGCTTGTTTGCTGGTCTTACCAGTTAGCCTGATAAAATATATTATCTGCTCCTACAAATCTTGCTTCTCTCAATGTAAAAAAGAAACTAATATTTCATAGATAAGCACCTGATTGGCAATATTTACCAATAATTCACAAGAGGTGACACCAAGGCCTAACTATATCACATGATGCTAATTGCAGTCTGGAGCCTACTTAAGCTATCAAATGGACTGTCAAATAGGAATTATGTGCATAGCTACAGGACAATAAATTAAAGTATATGATTAATTTAATCAACCATAACAGACTTGACGTACAGAATAAGTTTCAGTTTGCAATTACATAACCAGGTCCACAATCACACCGCTGGCCTGCTGTACATCAAGCAATCCATTTCTCATATTTTTGTGAAGTTGAGCTTTAAATCACATTGTTTAATTTATAAATCACCATACTGAAACCTGCTGATTAAACTATTAATGCCAGTACTTAAGTAAAGTCCATACCTAGTAGAAACCACAGAACTGTTCTTGGGCCCTTCAGACTCCTGACATACATGCTAATTATTTGCTACTTAATAGTAATGCATAGCTCGATGTAAACTACAAGATGATAAGGTTGGTTAAGCCCTTCGTTATTTTAAACACTTTAACATGTCATCTTTCTTCAAATGAGAATCCTAGCAAAGACACAAATAACACAATCTAGTTCAACACACAAAAGAAACCTGCCACTCCCAGACACTGCTCCTTGCTGCTACCAGTGGAGATGCTGAATAACAGAGGGAATCGGACAAGACAAAATCCATCTTCAATTCAACCTGAGCACAGATTGCCACCCCAGCTACCCACCACACTGACAGGCAGTAAATAAAGCCCTTTTCACCATTGTTGTAACAGGGATACTTAAACATACACAGAGCCTTGCATCACTTCTAGTTGTCTACCTCTAACCTAATGCTGAATGCACTAAAAAAAAAAAAAATATTTCATGATGAGCAAATGCACAGCTGCTGCTTAGGTGTCCTGCTTCCCACTGCATGGTGTCTGCATCCCTCTCTGTACTCAGTGAGCCTTTCTCCTCAAGACTTAATCAATAAAGAGATAGCAACAAAGGAGTGAGACACACAACTAACAACCTACTCAAATGTGAATAGCACTACTAGTATATGACCAGGAAAAGTAACCCAAAGGGGAGGGAAGAACAAACATTTTCTAATTGTTTCTAAAATCTCAAGCATTCAATTGCTGTAAGAGAACACAAAAAATAATGGAGCAATGTTTAGACCTAACAACTGCCAAAGCCAACAACACACAATCTTTCTGGTCCCCAGTGTAGCAACTCAGTTGTATGATACGCTAACAGTTGAAATATTTTACTGTTGCTGAAGCAAAAAATTTGTGACCGGAAACAACGCAGTAGGATTCCAGACAGAGCAGTAATTTCTGTCATAATATGAAGACTGCTAGACCGTTTAGAAGAAAATAAGGCGGCCAGCATTCACAACAACACTGCTGGATGGGGATACGGGAAGGAGGGAGAGTGACTAGCAGTACTGTGTTCGTGGTCTAGATAAGTTTTATGACTACAAAGTACTTCTGTTAGATCCAAGTAGATTAAAACTGCCCAAACTTGGCACCTAGTAGAAGCCATGCTCTTAGAAAAAATCATAAAAACCCTGCAGCAAGCAAGTAAGGAAAGTGGGGGGGTTGTCCATTCATGTTTAGATACCTGCAGATGTGAGCTTCCTCCGAAAGCCCTTCAAAACATATACATGAATTATACAAGGAACACAGGAATTAGACAAGGAACACTGGTACTTTTTTTAGGGCGACTGCTTCACCAAGTGCCATCTAAACTGATTGCTACAATTTCCCAGTGGTTCCCACACCTTTTGTGCATAACTAAGTAAACTGGCAGTTTGCTGCTATCCTGCACACATGGTTGTGTCTGTGCAGCTGTTTGTGAGACTCTAAGATTATTTTAGGAGTAAAAAACCCAAACAAACCCTACTTCTTTCCTTCTTTCTTTTTTCTTATGTTCTATACTCAGTTCACCAATGAGGGTTAAGGTTCAGATTGCAAACAGATACATGATCAAAGCTGAGGGAACAGTAAATCACCGTTGAATAAGGAGAAAAAGCAAACTCCGTTGGGACAGGGAACTGCTAAAAAAGCTTTATACTCAGGGCAATACAGAATGGACCTGCATTCTCACATTTCTATGTCATGCAGGCCAGACACGCATCTTTCTCTTTACCACCACTTTGCGTGTGCTTTAACTGCAGCATGCTAATAGCAGTTGGTATTTTATAAAATGCTGGAACTAGGGATTAATGTTTTAAAGGATTTAGAGGTGGTGATTTCAAGCTGCTTTTCAATTGTCAGGAACACTGACTTCTACAAAGGGTTGCAAGAGAAGCAGCAAAAATCATGTCCAAACAGATGTGGGGAAGAAAGGTAGTATTCAATTCTATGAGATTTCAAGAATCAGCATACAGTAATATGCCACACATAAAGCAATATATGGAAAAAGAACTAAAACCTCTTAACTATTCATAGGGCATGCTACTTCTCTCGACTCTGGCATCTTTCTCTAAGTTCTGGTGTACAGATGTATTGCAACCAATCACCTGTCCACCCTTACATCCCTGGTGCGAAACTAGACGGGGATACTTCCACTGATGCCAATAAACTATAGCAGAGATTCGACAACTAGAGTAAAGGAAATTACTTTTAAAGGGCACAGAGGGATGGCTCTTCCTGGATACAGAAAAAGCTTTGCTGTTAGCTTGGTGTCGTGTCACACTGATTTTAACTGTAATTTCAGGGCATCTGCCTATATGCAGCCCTCTCACCTGAACACAGTTAAGCACCTCTATGTACATAGTTGTTACTGTGAATTCCAACAAAGCCACTTGCCAAACTGTTTGCTACCAGTACTTCCTGAGCAAACTCATTTAAAAAAAAAAAAAAAAAAAATCTCTGCTTCACTGAAGGAATTTAAATTTTATAAGCCCGCAGCAGTTAGAGATGCTTATGTCCTTCTCCTACAGCTACTTTCTGCAGAGACTGGCACAACACTAATCCTGCGTGCCCAAGGCTGCACCCCTCTATTCCACAGAAGGATCTTGAATTCTGGGGAAGATCGTGTTTATGTTTTTGACATCAAAATCCATCATATCTCTCTTCACAAAGACTCAAGTTTTAAATCTCTCTCTATGACTACTCAAAGTATCCAGCAACAAGTCTGTTATGTAGCCTTAAGACTTAGGAGCTCATGGGAACTCAAGTTGGTCTTGAATTAATAATTACACATCACTTTCTTTCCTGCAGCACTGTACTCAGTATTTTATGTTATTTTCTCCATTCACATTAGAACATTTAAAATGTAAAAATAAAGAGGATCTTCAACATCACAAGGCCATTTTCAGAAAAATATGGACACATAACCATACCCCAATTACAAAAATGTGCAGAACGGTCAAGCAGCAGCCCACAGTTGCCACAGAAAATAAACAAGGACCTTCTGTAAAACAGGCTGTGACAGGAACAGAGAGAAAAAGCTAAGAAAATACTTTGATCACAGCAATTACTGACTCATTCAGCCTGATGAAACCTATTGTTCATTACTAGAGGCATCAACTGATTCCTTCACCAGTGACTCAGTAGTGATACAAAACTGCCACTGCATAGCAGCCACACCAAAAGCCTTGTGTCGAAATGATAAACCAGCATTGGTGGATTAAAACAGGACTGTGCACTTCCTTCTCCACACTCAGAAGGTGCCAGCAGCAAGGTCCTTAGACCTTTTCCATGCTTCCCAAATAGAGCAGGATTCAAAGGACATCCTTCTTAGAGTGCCAGGCAAAGAGAAGTGGTAAAGCGGCAAAATAGGTGGGGATTTCTTGCAAGTGGAGCCAAATTATATGCTCAAAAGTAGAAAATATACACATGGAAATTAAGTGCTAAACCCTAGCTAGTCTGCAACCAGTAAAAATAAAACAGTTGTAAAAATTTATATATACATGCTGATGATATGGGTGCTCTGAGTAGCACAGTTCTGTGAAGGATGACAAAAAAACCTAAACAAATACCAAGTAATGATTCCCAAAACTTTCACTTCGTGCTTGTAAGGATTAAACCTGAAAACAAAAGAAAGTAGTGCCAGTGCAACTACAAAATAATTCCTGAAGTTTTTTTAGATGGGTGCATTTTGACCATATTATAAAGTTGGCAACAGCATAATAAAGCCGCAGCAAAATAATATCATCTCAATAAAATAGGCAGTATATTTTAGTTAGTATTTCTGTATTTTTTATTTCTTTTTTCTTCATGATTCAGAACAAAACAGATTTTCTCCTACGTATCTTTCTTTCACTGCTGAATTGAATGAAAAAATGAAAATACAAGGACATTCCCTGTAATTTGCTTGAAGCATAATAAAGTATACTTGAGAGTTGTAAGTGTCCATTCTTGGCTTATGGTGATGGAAATAGAGAATCTATCATGACTTCTACATATACACACTACTTAGTGTTATTTTGCTAAGGAAATAAAGGTAGACTTTCTACAGAAGCATTAAAAGAAATGCTATTACTTCTTAGTGAAAAATAAATGACAGAGTAACTTATTTTTCCAGTGGAATACTATCTTCATTTTTTTCTACTCACGCTTTGCTTTTGGTTTGTCTTCAAGTGATTAAATATTAATTTCACATGTATCATTTACAAAGGTGAGATTCGAGTTATATTTTACCAGAAAAATGTCAACAACAGTGTGTCTCTAAGCCTTCAATTTTGTGTCCATTTCCATATTTACATAATGCTATTTATTCATTTCTAGATACTGGCTGTGGAGTTCAGTGACAGAAGTCATTTTCTTTTTAGACAAAAGAAAACAACACAAAAAGCCCACTCAAAAAAACCCCAAGCCCTGCAAACTATGTTAATATTTAAAATGTCTGAATAGAAACTCTTACCAGAATACTGTCCTTGCTCTTGTTAGCATGTGCATTTCACAAATTATGCAGATTCCTTCAGTACAGGATGGCAACTCTGCAACCACTAGTTCAACAAGGACTCGATTGTTCTGAACTCAAATCGTGTGAAACGTGAACTAGTTGTCAAAGTCTCACCTCAGTGCAGTCATACCCTGATTTTTATTCCCCAGTAGCACCTAACTAATGCTTCACAGTAAGGCCATACGCTGACTTCCTCATGGCTAGTTTAATGACAAGTGAATGAGGTACCTTCTGTAATTAGTAGTTCATATGAGACCTAGCTTCCCAGGGCAAGTGACATGCGTGCCACAACAATGCCAGCTACAGTTAGCTCTCTAGTGTATCATGCCATGGAGTTACCTGCAAGTAAGCTGTAAAGAGGAAGTTTCACGGAATTTTAAGTTTATTTAGTAAATGCTCACAAAGGTACAGAACCATTCTCTAAACCAAGATTTTAGATTTTAAACTGTTTGCTACGTCTTTTAAGGCAATTATATTCTTCTCTACGTTTTTATTATACCATCTAATAATGAAGCCTACCAACACCTTATTTTTTCCTTTCTCTAATTCTTCACCTCACCTGAACAAATTCAATTCTACATGTTATGTGGACTATGGCTTAATCCAGTATATCACCTGAACATACACTTAGCATACATAAACTAACAGGGCCACTGATTTCAACCATGTAATATACACTCAGTCTTGAAATTGAATCTGCAGTAATTACACATTTGTTAGCATTTCAACCAGAAATAGTAGAAGAACAGTTATTTTGACCAGCAGCAGCAAGATGAAGCATATGAGAATTATACTTTATTTACATGCCGTCATTATTCCTTTTCAGACAAGGCTGGGTCACTGACACAGCCCGGACAGTTGGTCCATGGAGGTGACAGAAATGGACCTCAAATGTTATCCCCTGTACTCTGCAGCAGGACCTCTCTTTCCCAGAAGTCCACGCCATGCCTGTCAATAGTAGTTTACACCACTGCCATCCCCATGAATGAACAAGCGTGCTACAGGTCACCTCTGGCAAAACAGCACAAGGGCTCCTGAAAAAAACTTCACACCGAAAATGAACTGTGACAAAGTTTGTTTCCAATGCTTTTGCATTGGCTGGGAACAGGGAAAAGCCCTCACACACCTGACAATTTTGCCAAGCCTCAATCAGCAGAAGTTTTGAAGAGAGCAATTCAACTGATAACTACCACTAAAAGAAGACAAGAGCTTCCTAATGCAATAAAAGCTGATTTTTTTAAAGAAAATACCAGAAGATTCCAACAAAGATGTCTATTCTAGACTCCTGGAGAGTCTGGATATTGACATTTCTAGATGTATTCATACGAATGAGGTTCTGAGAGACTGGAAACCACTGTGGCAGTGATTTATTCACAACAGCATTTCTTCAACTGAAGTCAACTCAAGTTTGTTTCTGGCCCAGTGCCTGATGGATGGGTCAGTCCCAGGAGTATTCCCAGGTATGTGCAGATAACAGGCACATAATGTGGGGTCCTATTTTTATTTTCATTTTAAGTCAGCTAGTACAAGATGCATCTGTAACAACACCGTACTCATGGATCTCATTAAACTTTCTGCTCTGTTTCCCATTTTGAAAAAGCATTCCTCTTGAACTCGTACATGATCAATGAGCTTTGACTATTTTCATGTCATTTGAATGGAGTAGGAATCTTCCAGCACTGGAAGACTCTTATGCAAGAAAGAGTTCATGAACATGTCCAATTATACATGATCTCACTGTGATCAAATGATCCTGTTTAGAGCTGAATAAAAACATACACAGACATTTAACATGCGACAGGAGAAAAAAATTCCATTCTTAAGATTATTAAGTTAAACATTTCCAGTATCAACAATAAAAACTAAACTATGATTACATTTTCAATTTGATGTACTTACAGATATGAACATATCATAATACTAAAGAAACAAAAGAGTGTAATTTATAAAGGAAATATGCGAACTTGCAGAGAGCCAAACATACCTTCATCCAAGTGGTTGGACTATATGATATAAACAGTTGAAATCTGCATTTCATTTAGTGAGACAGTTTTGGCAAAGACTTTAATTCTAAGTTCACTATTAAAATGACAAATTGTCATTGATCGCCCAAATGCTCTAATCAATTACAATGTATTAATTAAATCTTACTCAAACTTTATGCTAACCTTGTTTCATTATGTAATGATTACCAGTAAAATGCCACTAAAAGCTTCACGGAACATTGCTGTTTACTACCCTTTTCCATTAAGTTTTATATAGAAGGAAACATCTTAAAAACACTACTGTGATTGGCATGTAAGATTATCCAACACCCTTTTAAAAACATAAAAAAAAGAGCAGACTGGCAAGTGCTTCTAACTGTAACATTATTAAACAAAAGATCACTTTGAAGTATCCTGTATTGAAATTATGAGAACACACTGAAAAGACAACATAAAGCATTATGCAATAATTTCACTTTGGACTTCTAGAAAGACTACTTGGAAGCTGTACAAAGTTGCACTCCAATACAGAAAGGCCTTGATCTTGCATATATTTAAGCCTGTGATTGTACTCACTTAAATGAGGTTTAGCATGGAAAAATAGTAAGGCTAAAAAATAATTATTTGTAAAGACAAGAACAAAATCATCAGTCAGTCTGTGTTATGGAAAAAATGAGTAAGAGCAAGATCTAGAAATAAAGGAGCATTCAGGGAAGCTCTGGTATGGAATAAGATTCAAGATTTTTTTGCAGAGCTCCAGAACAGCAAACAATAAGCAAAACCAAGAGTGACAGAAGCCAAAAAGTGCAAATTACCTAAAGGACAAATGCAAAACCTTATCTTTTTCCCATATATGTTGTTTTTGGGGTTTTTTAATAATTTTTATATACGTGTATTTATATATACATATATACGTCACAAAGGAAATTTGCTACCATTTTGATGAGCTAAATTCTCCACTTAAATTTGAAATAGCTTGACAGTAACATTTTTTGGTTTTACCTTACTTATAAAAATACAGGCAGTAGTCTACATAGTCACTATAGAATTTCCTTGCAACCTAAATCTCCTAAAGCTACAAATAAATTCCTTCCAAAAGAAGAATGTTTTTTCTCTTTAGGCATTCTTAGAATTTCCTGGGATCATTACTGAACAGAGGGGACTATTCACTGTGATCTTATCACTTACTCCCACATATTATATATAGTCCAAAGTCTGCTTCAGTGCAGGCAGGTGGAATGTAAGTGATTTCATCTGGCCTCCATTTGGCCCTTACAGACCTGATTACAAAGCTGTATGGAATGAGCTCAGAGAAAACACATGAAATAATTTACAATACAGTTACTTTGTGGTTTAAAAGGATCACAAATGAAGTTACATCAGAATTCTTTTATTAAAGTCAACCAAAGATGCCTCCGATCTCTTAAAAGTACCATACATTAAGAATACAGTAAGAAACCAGTGAATTAGTATTCGTTACTGTTTTAATAAACTGCAGCATGAGAGCTGTAAAAGCACAGCTGAGCTGCAGAACTACAACCAGCTTTTAAAAAACGTTCCGTGAGCTTTTACTATCCATCCTAAAGCTATCCTCTGCAAGAAGTCATTTTGCCTAGATTCCACAAGACTCTAGAGCAGTAACAAATTGAATTCCTGGTTTTTGCAGGCTACAGTTTCTTTCAAGGATACTATTTTTCAAAGAATATTGGTTATGAATCAGAAAATTAGTATGATTTTAAATCAATGTGGATTCTGTCACTGACTTAAGAAGAGCCAGGATTTCATCCAGAGAATGCTACCATGTGCTATTTAACGTTACCCATAATGTAAACTGGGATGTGAAATACAGTCTGACTGTTAAAAGAACCAGAAAACTGTGTAGCAACTTCCTGGTTCATCTTATTTCAAAATGTGTCTGCTACAGACTCAAGCCTTTTTACTACAAAAAATAAGAAACTTTTTTCAGAACTTCTTTGGTCAAAGCATCTGAATGGGAATAAATTGACCTGTAGGCAGAGAGGAAGTCAGCATGACTCTTAATTAACCTGCAGAGGTGTTTTCATAAACATAAGAAGTTTGTTGTTGGAAAGAAACAGGGCATGGCAAGCACTGTACATCAAAAAAAAAGGCAAGTCTGCTTTTCAGCTGGCAGTGTCCCTAATCAAATGCTATACTGCAGAAATACCCGAGTAATTTCAACTGGCTCGCAGAGACATCATGTCTGTGCTGTACACAGAGCAAAGTGTGCTCGGCAGCAATACTTGAGCATTGCTCACCAGGCATCCAGGGTCTCTGCTGGCTCACTGCAGGCTGCAACTCCAGCACCAGACCTCACACAGGTAGTTTAGATCAGCAGGGTGTTTGGGTTCAGCTGCATATGTAAGCTTGGAGCTATCACCAGCTATACAGATGTAGCTTATCTGAATTTACAGATAATGGGAGACAGTCTACACTACACCCAATTCCCAAGTCAAAAATGGTGCTTTACAATGGAAATTCTTCATATGGGTAACTCCCTAGTATGTATAATTAGGATATCTGTTCCCAACTACACAAAACTCTCTCGGGAGGGGGAAATCACAAATTTTGAAGTGGGGATGCTTTGCCAGATTCTGTTGCAAATACTGTTTCATACTTTGCATGCAAAGTTTGTTCTTATCATTTCTGTGAAGGTTCTAGCAATTTTTCTGAACTTTTCTATAGGTATTTCAACCACTCCACTTACTTTAAGAGGATATTACTCATGTAATTCTGTAGGTTACGTTAAAATAAACAAGACTTCATTACATTTTAAAGGATTTCCAACAGTCTATGCAAAGTTTTACTGAATAAGAATTTACAGAAAAAAAGCCTGTTACTTTGTTATTTCAAAGCGCTAACTTTTTTATACTGTAACAGGCACATGTCCGTGACAAAGCAAGCCAATAATTCCTGGGTCAAAAAGCTGTTGTCAAACAGTTATGTGCACCACCATTTAAAAAGAAAATAGGAGCTGTTATCTGACACATAAGGTATCTTCCATTTGCAAGTCAGAATTAAAATGGTGCTTTCTATCAATCACTGTGTATTAGGGTAGTTTTGCCTTTGTGTAAGTGTACCCATCTTATTTGTAGCTCTACAAAACAAAACTGAATAAACAAATCATTCACAATTCATTAATATGACTCAACAGTACATATTTAATTTCATTTATTTTTAAAAAGGAAAATGTCTTATGCGTGACCCAACTATGCTCATCATAATTTAACAGTAACGAATCCAGACAGCCTCTAAGTTGATGAACCTTTGGCTTCTCATCAGATTGCAATCCACTGCTGTTCCCTAACAGCTCCATGCCATCCATTCATATCACATATTTCTCATGCAACAATCTTCCACACGTCCATAAAACACTGACTTTATGCCACTAAGAAATTACAATTCAACACTTCTCCCTTAATTAGAAGGGCTGTTAATTTAGGGAGATGACATTGACTTCAAATCTGATGCCTTTCAAATAAAACAGTAACAGTCTGCTCGTTACAGCTTCAATCTATCAGACTGTTGGCCCACTTTAATGATTTTATGATAGTAATTTTCCATGTCTTATGCTTTTCTTGCATGCTGTAATGGGAAGGGTAATTCTTCTCTCTGCCAATCCCACAATTGTTCTCTTGTTAAAAATAAATCATACAAAAATAAAAGTAACAAGGGAAGCGACCAAGTGTGCCACTGCTCATGAAGGATGTGCTTACAGGTCCTAATTGACTAAATGCATACAAGAAACATTAAAAGTAACATTACGTGCTGCCAAGGTAAAAATCTGTATTTTACTGGGAGTTTCCTTTTCTGCTATCTTTCAATCACCAAAGACTAATACTAGTCTAGAAATGCTTGAAACAGACTTGTAACATTTAAGATTCCTCAGATAATCTGAGGAATGCAAAAAAGTGCCTAACAAGAAAAGAATTAAAAAAAAAAAGACTTCATAAAAGTTAAACTATTTATTTGAAAAAGTTAAATATTCCTTTGCTGTTTCTAGTTCTCAAACCTTATAGGTCTTTCCTCTGAGCAAGCCTACACATGTAGCCTGTGGGATGGCTACATGCACAGAGATGCTCCGACAGCATTCATCCTGTCAGGGTTAGTTGGCTCAGACTGTGAACAGCGAGACAGTGGCGCCGGCACCAGTAAACCCCGTGCCGAAGCACTATGGCTTTTCAATATGTGGTGAAGTCA
>JAAGNO010024926.1:20976-40654 GCA_033439905.1 Ceryle rudis
GCTGATGTCATGGTGTTGGGTCATAGGCTGGATTTGATGATCTTGGAGGTCTATTCCAGCCTCAGAAATTCTGTGATTCTGTGAGGGCCGTGAGGGTGATGCTGTAGGGTGCTGCCTCTCGACATGGGTACCCAAATATAGCTGCTTCTCCTGTGATGCTGAAATCCATCTCAGCACTGCTGCATCACTACTAGCATCCACCCAAGCAAGGCAGACAGGAGATACCTCAAATGTACTCCTGATGCTGTGCTCACCGAGCTTGCTGCAGGACAGACAGAGCATAACCACAGCAAGAACTTAACAACACCTAACCTAGAAAGCAAATTATCCAGTGCTATCTCTGCAGTTATTTCCCATTTTACTGATCCAAAAAATAAATAAATAAATAAAGCCCTCAAACAAATTAAAAAACCCAAACAAACAAACAAAATCCCGATAAAATATGGCAGAGATGAGTTACTTGCCTTCTAGTTTTGCCAAATTCATCTAGGAAATGAAACAAGAACTCCCCTGTGCTGTACGGTAAATGGAAATGACATGCTATGAGAGCTAAATGAATGCTACACTGCAGCCGAACAAGACAATAAAAGCATTGTGACAAATGTTTTCAGTGCCTTACCATATATACTATTTTCCAGTTATGAATAAAAGCAGAGACAAGTCTAAGGAACGATAATATTGATTCTGCTCAACATACATTTCTGACCAGACAGCAAACCAGTGTGAAGGAATGGCTCGTGACAGATTTTATAGCCAAATACAAAACAGCCCCACACAGTAGATCACACGGATCATGAAATACAATTCTGCTATACGTTCCCTGAATGTACTTGCCGATCAGATCCATTTTACAGGCAGTATTTTTGTGGTTTAAACTTCAGAAAATAAATAATTTTTAATCACAATCATCAAGTATTGGCCCCAATCTATAAAACTCCATGCTTGCCTAGGGCAGGAGCTGCGCTTTGTGCTGTTATTCAAGCACGGGCATGTATAACGAAGAGCTCATCCTCTCTTAAATGAAAATTGGGTCCTCATTAGTATGCACTATGGGCCAGTGGTATGGCACCCACTATTTGGGTTACTTGCCTGTTTGTTGGGGGTTTTTTTTCTGTAACTACCATGTACTGTCTATAGCCTCTTGGTACAACCCATATCCAGCCCTCCCGACTCTCATTTAGGTACAGTCACTCCTATGTTCGCCATATAAATGGGATAAGCGAAATGGCTTTAAAAGTTATCAGTAATCCAATTCTCTCCTTCGGGTATTAGAAATACTTGAATATGCCGAAAGTAGAGAAGGAAAATGCCCAAGACAAAGCAGTTAAGTCAATTAATTTTTGACTGCATTTTTCGTCTTTGGAAAACAGAAAATAATTTTAAAGCACTCGTATGATTATAGGAGAAATAGGAAAGTACCTGCAGACACAGTCTAATCAATTTTTTCCCTTCTGTGGACATATCTTAGAGCAATGCACACACTCCCAAACCTCCAGATCCCTAACACAATAAAGCATGTGAGTTGATATGCACACAGAATATCCCATGCAAGAAAATAAACATATATTTTAAGATTACTAAAAAGAAATCTACAAATGATGCTTTTTAGGGATGGGATGTAGTGAAAAGATTCTAGAAAAGAATTCAGTTTTATACTTATAAGAATCTATTAATTCTGTAAAGCTCAGCTGGTAAGCTCCTGTTAATTATGATTTCTGTGCATGCCTTTCATCTGAGGTTCTGGAATTGCTTGGAAAAATCTTAATTAGGTCTCAGAACACTGCTGTGAAGAAGGCATATTCTCTTTACACAGAAGACAAGGTGCAGCAGCTTACATGATTTACCAAAGGTCACCTAAGGGCTCTGGTCCTAAAAGGCACTCAGCAGAGGGCAGCTCTGCTGCTCTCTCCCACACCCTCATCCCTAGCCAAATCTGATAACCAAAACATCACATACTGCTGTCCATCACAAACATCTTCATTCTTTGATTTTTCAGTCAGAGATTGAGCTGGAATCCATGGAGACTTTTTTTTTTTTTCCATGGAAGGTATGCTTCCAGTTTGGGGCAGTTGTGTGAGTTTCTCTTCTTTAACCGGAACTGGTCTACACAGACACCACCGTTCATTAAAGCTAAAAGAAATTCTGGCTGGTATAATTAAAAAATGTGCCTGGAAGGCTGGAATATCTTACAGTATCAACGGTTTAATATCTCATTTTCAGCTCTGCCTGATTAAAACTACAATGGATAAAATCTCACCTGAAGCTGATTAGGTCTTTACTGATGTAATGGAAGAGTAGCAATCAATCAATTTACATTTTTCTATAGCTATTTACCTCTACTGCACCTTTCAGTTATTCAGTGGACCCTCCTGTCTGCAAACTTCCTCTAACTTAAGTCCAGAACTTCCATTTCTTGCTGCCAATCATCTGCTTCAGCAAATCATACTCAAACATTAAAATATGCTTCCTGGAGAAGAGAAGGCTCTGGGGAGATCTTATTGTGGTCTTCCAGTAGCTGAAGGGGGCCTATAAAAAAGCTGGCAAGGGACTTTTTACATGGGCTTGTAGTGATAGGACAAGGGGAAATGGCTTCAAATTCAAAGACAGTAGATCTAGATTACAAATTAGGAAGTTCTTTACTCTGAGGGTGGTGTGACCTGGACCAGGTTGCCCTGGGAAGTTGTGGATGCTCCATCATTGGATGTGTCCAAGGCCAGGATGGATCGGGCTTTGAGCAATCTGGTCTAGTGAGAGGTGTCCCTGCCCATGGCAGTGGGGGTGGAACTAGATAATCTTCAAGGGTGCTTGCAATGCAAATTGTTTTATGACTTGCTTAAAATCAAGATAGTAATTCAATTTGAAAGGATTTAGGGCAACTGTCATACAAAAATAAGGTAAGGTGATAGGATTACAAAGTCGTACAAGAAAAGCTATAACCCATTAAAAAAAAACCCCAGTATTTTTGATAACAAAGATAACAGATGCTTTAATTGCTACCTAAAATATATTCAACTTCCTACACAGACTTGTATCAATGTGTCTAACAGGGTATTAACTAGACCCAGATCCACTCAAGACACCTCAAAAATCCCCACTTTTCAGGGGTGATCAGCATGCACAGCATACTACCTTTGTGCTCACCAAGAGATTTTCAGAAGAGCAGGTTCTGATGACAGCAAACCTGAGATGAAACTGTACTGCTCTCCTGCAAAAGCTGACATTTACCACAGAACCTGACTGACACCTCAGCTTTAGGGGATGATGATGGAGGTAAAAAAAAAAAAAAAAAAAAATTTCAATTTCATACTGTCAGTATATATTCAACCAGCTTCAAATGCAACGTAAGCCAAAGCAAACTGTGAATAAACCGTGCTTACCAGTGAGGAAAAGCTAGTGCATCCAAGATACTACTCATTAATTAGGCTAAATTTCATTTTTGACCAGACCACTAAAATTATCCCCCTTCCTCTCACATTTGGTCACAGCTCTGGCTACTCATAATCACTCCCTGTGACAGTACAAGATACACTGTCATTTATATTAGATATTCTCCTGCTTCACACTACTCATTAGTTTGAAAGTCTTATATTTGGAACCATCATTTACCATTCAAACAGTACATTCAAACAGGTAACATGCAGAGACTAAAGAGTTGTCAAATAGAATGACACAGTTTTTAAATGTGAACAAAGCAATAAAAGCTTTTAAAAAGAAAACAAAGAAGCCTTGCAAATGGCTTGGAAGTTGGAACTCTGAGCATAGCCAAGACTCAGAAAACATATGTAAAAAAATATAAATCCTTGAATGAAATAACAACTTGAATTCTAATTCTAGTTCTAGCACTTCTAATGAAAGGTTGGAAGTTACCCTCCCAGTACATAATAAAACCGAGTTAAAACATTTGTTGCAGAGGTCCCACTGATAGGGAAGGTGAAGACCTGGTCCTCAACTAAAACAAATAAAAATATGATCACCCCAGTACTTTCACATACAAACAGCAAGAAAACTGGAGTTTTGACACAACCACTCCCCTGGAATTGAGAAGAGCCACTGCCAGCCCTCCAAAATCATACACATTGCAAGGGAGTATCCTTTCCTCAAAACCAGTTAGAGATGTTTCCATTTACTGGTGTGCTTAGAGGTTAAGCCCAATTTGAAAAAAACAAACAAGCAAACAAACAAAAAACCACACCCAAAAAAACCCTAAACAACAAAACTACAAACAACAGGAACAAAAAAACCCTAAACAACAATCCCCCCAATGCTACAAATATACAAGTGCAGTTTGCCCCAAAGGGAACTGAAAGCTGGAAAAAAAAAAAAATATGGATATATAAAACCAGTCTTACAGTCTTCAGGCATAAGAACAGCTCTCATGAGAGTATATGGACATGTAACTCAAAACAAATTCATCGATACTTGGAAAACACACAGACCACATTAATACCCTGAATCCACTGGCACAAGCAGCCATAACCCCTTGTTTATAGCTATTCAGATTGCAAGGAAGCTGAAGATAGGCTGTGTTAATTTTATAGCATGTTTTTTAATTAAATCTTTCTGGCTACTCAGAACCCAATCTTCTCTTCATAATATGAATCTTTATTGGATGTCTGTAAATAGAACATGGATTCATTTCCATATAGAGAGTTCTAAATATACTACCCAACACTAATGGAAAAACAAACCAGAAAATCTCATGCTAACTAATAATCCATCTAATCTTTCACAACCCTTACACACACATCAATACAAATCATTAATACAGCTCATGCTGCTACCAGTCAGTCTCTCTGAGTAACATACAGGCACCAGTAATGGCTATCACTGACATTTCAGTCCAGCTCTCCATGGCTAAGGAAACACTTCATTAAACCAAATGTAAAGGAGTATCAGGCTGGAAAAGAACGAGTTTTTAATTCCTGGTTATAGTTAAAACTAGATTGGAATTTTGGCACAGCTTTTAGCAGAGGTTGAAATGACAAATAATTCTGGAGAGTGCCAGGGCAAGCAGCAGCATTTCCCACTGTGCCTACTTGAAGAAGAAATGCATGTTTTTGCACAACAGGGGGGCAGTAGAAGCTGTAACAGCAACACCTTGAGAGGAACCTCTCCTTCTGCTTTTTAACCTTGGTAGAGTCCAGGGGAAAACTGAAAGAACTGACTGGTAAAACAGGACCTGAGATAAGTTGTAGAGTTTGGGATTTTTTGTTGTTTTTACAGAAGATTTCAAGCTCCACGGTAGCTTCATTGTTTTTCTTCAGTCACAATTATTGCAATTAACAGGATTTTTCCTCAGGTCTTCATAACTAATTCAAGTTGTATGTTGAGATTTGCAGATGTACCTCAACACACTCACACTTATGCCTACCCTGGGTCATGTTAGGTACACAATTCAGTGTGGTGTCTGTATTCAGGTTACTCCTGTTGCGTGCAAGTTATCACAATTTCTAGTACACTGGCCACACTGAAAAAAACCCATCCTGCGTTTAAGCTGTAGTGTAACAGGGCTAGAAGAATCTGTGAAATTTGAAAATCTGTGCATGCTTTGAATATAAAATAAGGCATTGTTCATTCTGCTTATTGCCTGAAGTGCATATCCTCATCAGGGAACAATGATTTCAGGTATATAAAAAATGTTTATTAATTAGTCAACTAGTATTTTTTGTTAATAAAAATGTATTTTAGCAGTAAAGTGAAAAAGATATGAAGAAACCAATGGTGTTAGAAGGTAAAATAGCAACAGGTAATTCTATTTACCTTTCATAACATATGCAATTAAAATTTAAGCTAAAAAGCAGAACGTTTTGCATATACTGTTTTCAAAAAGTATTCTATGCAACAAAAAAAGGGAAAGCTGGTTTCATTTCCAGGCATTGCCTGCTAATAGCTTGATACCTATTGTGGATTTCTAGCAGCTACATGACTTAATTGTTAAAATGACTGCAAAACCATTCAGTAATTTCATTGTACTGACAGATGTTAGATAATGAATGGTTCTGCAAATACGGGACTCATTTAACCAGGAACCGATAGCTTCTCAAAATCTCACCAATTATATATGAGGAAAGTGTTGTTTTAAGAGCATTTGAGAAATCTAATGTCTTGACTTCTAAAGCCTGAGTCATACAAGAATTAGCTTATGATTCTGATGCAAAGTCACCTAAGCAGGGATGCAAGAAGGCTAATTCTTGGTTTTAATTATGATACAGTATCACAAAAGAAAAAAAAAGTAACAAAATTATTTAACAGGCAGTCAAGCAACAAAAGCCAGAGTGTCTCAGATAAGTACATTTTCGGGGGGGGGGGGGGGGGGAAAGGAAACACCCCAAGCAGTTTAATCTGCAAGCAGAACCCTTCAAAGCATCTTTACAGAGCATGAATTGCATGTGTAACATTACATGGACTCTCGTGTGCCCTTGGGTATTCATTAGAAGCTTTGGAGGGTGGACTATTGCTTGTCCCCTGTGTCAGACCAATATGATAACCCTTCCATCAATGTTTTGAAACACATTTCATTAATTTCATCCCTTCATGTAAACCAAACACTCAAGACAGAGGGGAAGAAATAAAAAAGTAAAATAAAAAAGAGAAAAAAATATTAAAATCTGTTTGCAATCTTGATAGTTCTGCTGCTCACCTATTACAAGTTTAGGAAAAAGGTTATTTTTTTAAGATTTTCAAACTATGCTTTGGTAAAATCGGGTAGATCGATCTCATTAAAGCAGTATGTTGAGAACGTGCAATGGAGGATGATCCTGACTCTTCCATACAAAAAGTTTTAGAGGGAATCACAAAGCACATCTTGCCTCCTGCTAGACCCTGCACGTAAGCAAAAGTCTAGAGCTGCTGCTGCTTTTGCTACAACATCATGCAAAAAATTAATTTGGCTGCTGCAAACCTGTGAAGCCAGTTGGTTCACCTTTGGTATACTGGTTGACAGTCGGTTGAATATGAGCCAGCAGTGTGCCCAGGTGGCCAATGACATCCTGGCTTGTATCAGAAATTCCGTGACCTGCAGGACTAGGGAAGTGATTCTGCCCCCTGGTGAGGCCCCACTTCAAGTACTGTGTTCAGTTTTGGGCACCTCAATACAGAAAGGACATAGAGGTGCTGGAGCAGGTCCAAAGGAGGGCAACAAGGCTGGTGAAAGGTTTGAAAAACAATAGCCTATGAGGAGCAACTGAGGGAGCTGGGACTGTTTAGTCTGGGGAAGAGGAGGCTGAGGGGAGACCTTATTGACCTCATTGCTCTCTACATGCATCTGAAAGGAGGTCATAGTGAGAGCGGGGGTGGTCTCTTCTCACTGGTGACAGGACAAGGGGAAATGGCCTCAAGTTGCACCAGGGCAAGTTTAGGCTGGATATCAGGAAGGGTTGTTAAGCACTGGAACAGGCTCCCTGGGGAAGCGGTTGAATCACCATCCCTGAATGTGTTTAAAAATCATTTCAACACGGTTCTCAGGGACATGGTTTAGCAGTGGGTTGTTAAGAGTTAGGGTAGTAGGGTGACGCCGAGGTTGGACTCAATGATCTTGAAGGTCTTTTCCAACCTGAGCAATTTGTGATTCTGCATCAGGCACTGTGCCAACCTGAGGCAGGAACCATGCTCTCAGGTCAGAGCTGGGGAAGGTGCAACCATGGAGCAGGAAAAATTGAGATTATGGGTATAAACTCCTAGGCTACCCATGGAAAGGTGTGTAGTATGTGCTCTGTTACCTCCTCCACCTTCAAAGAGAAGTGTTTGCCTCAGTTGGAGCAGAAGGATCTCATAGTAGGATGGGGAAGATAAAGAACTTTAAGTTATGGAAGCACAGTGGGAGAATAAAAGTTAGAGAAAGTAGAGGAGACGCGACTCATTTCAGAAGTCAGATGATGTACATGCAATCTGCAAAACTGCAGCTGCTGCTGACACGAACAGTACTTCCTGAGCAAGTTACAGCAGAGAACTGCTAGTGTAAGGCTATACACAAGCTTCACAACAAATACAGCTTTTGTTAGCTTCTCCCAGAACTCCACTGTTGCCAGCAGAGGTACTCATTCTGTACAGCCAATACTCCCTAAACATAAATCAGTTCATGGCATATAAGAAGCTTTGAGATACAACAGCTAGCTTCTAAAACGAGCAGGAATAGCCAACAAGTAGTTAGGACCATTAGGATCTCCAAGTGGAGAGCAGTGGAAGTTCTCATTCCCCACCTCCATTAACTTCAATTCTGCAATAGGACATGCCTCCTTCTACCTTCTCTGAAATGCTGTGACATAAAAACACAGGAAGATAATTTACTAAAGCATGGGAGTGTGCAACTGAGCAAACAGGGACTCCAAAGCAAAGTGTCCAAACAGAAAAATTCCTACTGTTCCCAGCTTTCCACTCTGTCTCAGCTAAGGAAAGATCTACCTGATGAAGAAGGTACTACGAATAAGGAGAAAGGAGAGGGCAGGGACCAACACTACTAATGGAAGGGTGAACATGGGCTGTTTCTTTACACTTTCAGCAGCACGGGAAATGCCCTGCCAAAGTCTCCCTGCTGTAATTTTGCATTTGATTACATTAAACTTTGCCTGACCCCCAATTTCTCCAGTAATTCAGTTTTTGGGATGTCATCAGCATACAGATGCTACCACCCAATCTTTTTTTCCTAAACAGAAAAGTTGTGATTAACTGTAGTTTCACATATTTCTGGGCAAGGACTCTGCACCTTGTGTTTGTGTGCTTGGCATCTCAAACACTGAGTACAACATGAAAGCTTTTGTCAAGTCTGTTTCCACAGGTGTTTTCCAGGCCACCTCACTGAGACATTCCACAAAAACAGATGTACATAAAAGTAACATAAAATGTAATAAATTACACTTAAACAGAAAAATACCAGCTTCACTAGTACTCATGTTATTTCCTAACAAAATCAAATGCTTAAGGGAAATATGTGAGGTTTACTTTATTTCTTTTATTTCCAAATAAAAATCAAAACACAGATGATCCTATTTGCTTCTCACACCCAGTGGAATTCTGAGGAGTGATATCATTTAGGTTTTGTAGATGCACTAAACCAGAAGCTATCAACAAACTCAGTTACGGTAGAGAACGTTTACACTGGACATATACTTAAACCTATCACGGACTACTTCAGCGATAAGGTTTTTAGAAAGGCTTCTCAAACAAGCACCAAACCAAACAAGTGTTTTGTCAATGAGTTTACTACACAGTACTTTGTTACTCAAAAAAACCTTTATTCCTTCCCCTAAGATCCTTTGACAGAAAGCAGATGATTTCATTCACTGTGACTTGCAAAGAAACTCAATGAGGGCAGCATTCCAGATTGCCTTCCGGACACAACATGACATCCACATCACCCCCAGAGGAAACACACGCAAAGGCTGAAATTCCTACTCGAACATGTGCTCCCTCTTCATACTGAAAAATCTCACAAGCCAAAAAGCCTCAGCTGCTGTGTGATACCACATGCCAAAACAGAGCGAAAATCTTTGACATCATTCAACCTCAAACAGGAGAAAATCTTCATGTAACCACGAGTAATAGTTTTAAGTAGCAGAATTTCTTAAAACGACGGGTGCATGAACAACTCTTGCACAGCCCCAAACTCCTCTTCTTCCCCTCTTCATGTTGTCTATATGAGTATCAGCAACACCCACTCCCACCCCCTCCATACTGACTAGGCTAAGGAAAAAACCATGGCACTCTGATCTTGTTCTTAGTATCTACAGGCAAAGTAATAACATAAAATATTGTATTCCAAAAGAAAACTACATGCTTACATCTTGAGTTAGCCTGAACAGTACTAAAGGAACAGAATTTATTACCTACTCCCTTTTGGAGACTTACAATACAAGCAGATTGGTGGCATGCCCTGTTGTTCCCAAGGATCATCTCATAGAGCAAAGATCAAACAAGAGGAAAAAAGTTGCCTTACAGAATAAGTATCAGTGAATTTCAAAGCACTAGAAACAAAGTGGATTAGAACACAAACCTGTAGAAAGGAGGTCCGGGTTTTAATCTCTGATCTGACAGTACCTGGCTACCTGTCCTTGAAAAATACATGTAGCCTTTGTGTTCTACCATCTCTAAAAGAGGGGATAATGTCATCTCATGAGACTGTTTGGTGTTTAATTAATTATTGATCACAAAGGGCTTCAGCTTCCACAGCTGTAAGGCACTATTTTAAGTATTAGTATCATTCATAGTGTAACTTATGGCCCTCAGCCATCAATCCTAGCAAATAAAGCCAGACTATGTTATGTATGTAAAACCTGTGGTGCCACTGTATACAAACATACAAAAGATTTTGCAAATTATCTAAATTAAACCTTAGGCTCTGTGACAAAGGAACCTATTTGACTTTCCCATACAGGTAAAGTCTCCTTATCTAAATGCTGCTCTAAAACTAACAGGAATATTTTTGTATTAAGCACTAGACAAAATTTTAAGAGCTTTCAATACTCCTGCCAAAGCCCTTGCCTAAAAAAAAATAAGAGTTGGTAAAGATCTGTAAATACAAGTAGAAGACTCAAAATGTTTTCGCCTTCAGAAGAAAGGAGCTAACAGTTCTACCAGAACAGGAAAATTAGTTCTGTACTGAATGCAGAGGTGGTTGTATAACAAGCTCAATCCCTCCAAGCTGCCATCTTTCCTCTCCCCAAAAAAATGCTTTTGGCAATAAATAGAAGAGAAAGAAGTGGGGCTGCTCCCACAGTACCTCTAATCAACTTTTGGGACTATATTTTCACATGAAAATGATACAGCCTTACTTTGATTTCACAAAACAATGGATTTATTCTGAGCTGGTGTAACTGTGTTATCTGACAATCTCATCTAGTTAGTCCCTTCTAGATATGCCAAAATGGATGTTCAAGGTATCAAGGCAATCCCAACTAGAAGAGACATTGTTCCCGTATAGGTAGAACTGCAACAGAAATTGATCATCATTCAGTGCAGACATCCAAGGCTCCACTACACCTCTGCAGTATACACTGTTTTGCTTCCTCATTCAACTCTATGCAACTTGAACATCTTAAGTGTTGTTTCTCCACAGCTCAAAATGTGGGGCCACCAGAAGGAATCCTGCCCAAATTCATTACAGAGTGGATCTATCACATGATTCAGGTACCACCCTGCTTATTTATGTGGATGAGTATGACATAATACGAATTAGAAAATTAATATTCACTCCAAATGCACTGCAGCTAAAGACCTCAGTACCAAACACTCTATTCAGTAAGTTCTCATAGTACTGATAGTGTCTCTCAAGTTTCAGAAAACCAAATGAGAATGTTTGACTTCAAAAAAGCAGCTTCTCTTACTATTCAGTATTATATTTCAGGAAGAAGTGAACTACTTTCAGTTCAGCTCTTTCATTGTAAGCTTAGCTGTCAACACAGAAACATAGCTAAAAATGCTATCTGTGATCATCAGCAATTCCTTCCATTCCATATACATATATAGTTTAATGCCACACCCTAATAATACGCAAACTGCTTTTCCACTTCAAATCTCAGATGCAAGAGAATGAACCAGTGAGAATCATCAAAATTGATAAGGATTCCAATTTCACTTTGCTCCTGTAGAGAAATGTCATGATCAGCATACACTAAGACTAAGCTTCTTGCTGAGAGCAAGGCTTTTGAACTGTCCTTGGCAAAGAAGCAAGAGAAGATTCTGTCTCTGCAGCAGACTGTGGATACAGGCATGGAAAGAACACAGACATGTACCACACTCTTATAGTATCAGGAGCCTGTATGAATATCAGCAAATCACCTCTTCACTTGGGTTTACTTCAGTCATTATAATGTACTGATGAATAACCAAGAATGAGGTTGCACTTTTAGACAAGAAGGCTCACACAAATTTAATGTAGTATGAGAAAACCAAGGAAAATTTATTAGCTAATGCACAGTCTGGCCTACTCGGTGTATCCCAGTTGGGACATCACAGTCTGGAGAGGAGGACACCTAGATGGGTAAACAACTAGGTTGTCAGCTCCACAGGAAAGATCTGGGAGTCCTGGCAAGAAACAGCAAGCAGAGCACAAGCCAGCAAGATGCTCTGGCAGGAGAGAGCATCAACAGCATCCCGGATATAGCTAAGAGATCAAGGGAGGTGATTATTTCCTTCTACTCGGCCTTTGTTAGATCACATCTGGAATATCATCCAGTTTTCGTATCCCTTGAGCTTGGTTTGCCCAAAAGAAATGATGGCTTTAGGGGACACCCAACAGCTGCTCCACTAGTACCTATGATGGTGTTATTAAGGAGATAGACCAGGCTCTTCAAAGTAGTGCAAGGTGGGAGGCAGAGAGACAATAAGCATGTAATAAAAGATGACAGTCTTTTCTGCTCCCAGTTCTATTGAGGTACCCTGCTGTATGCAGTGATAGATACATCTGGTAAGAGATAAAACCCCTTGTGTTCTAGCCTGTCCTCAGAGATTAGAGGGGCTAAGGGCAGCTGGATTTATCTCTTAAGAGATATTTCAATTTAAATGTGCGTGGCTATAGGTCTGATACCAGATGGACAAACAGACTATCTGCTGTATGTCTGGCTGCATTCACAAGCAGCAGTCAGATGCACAAACGGTATGGTTTATTTACCCTTGCAACATATACAGATTCTTCAAGATTGCTGATGATAAATGCACTAAACTGCAGACACACACAACTGTAATTACAATTGGCCACAAATCTTACCAAAGGGTGTCCCTTCTGGAGAAGGCAAGCAGAACAAACTCCTCAGTCTGTCCCTATGACTTGGTGTCCAATTCTTGCCCCACAAATTAGGTCTGAAATATGGATAATATTTATACCTTGTTCACTACTATTCAGCAAAGTGTTGGGGTGGAAGGGACTGTGGTCAAGCCATTGTTCCTGGAACAATGTCACAAAAGTTTTGACTTCTTTGTTAACTTCTGCAAGAAGCAGGTAACTGCTATGGTAAGCATGAGAATGGGATAAGCAGCCTTCACTACATTCCACATTCCTCCTTGGTACCCTGAGAACACAGATCACCAGATTTTCACCCAGCCTCCACCTCTATCCCATTCACCAGATGTTTATCAGCAGTGTTGAGCTTTGCAGTTTTCAATTGTTTTGTGCTTCCAACAAGCAGCACGGGAAAAGAGTCAGGGAAGAAAACAGGCGAGTCCAACAAATACTAAACAGGAGGGATAAGCAGGGCAGGCCATAGGAGGGTGAGGAAGATGGGACAGAAATGAAGGGAGTGTGTAGTCCAAACACAGGCTAGCACTCAGAGCAGAACTGAAGACTGAGGCTGAGAGAAAGGCTTCAGCAGACCCATCACAATAAACTGATAGATTCCTGGAGACTAGCAGGACAGACTGAAAAGAGAAGTTCCTTCAGTGGCAGTCAAGTGTGTGAGACATAACATTTGTGCTGTGTTTCATTTGTTAACAGTTGTATATAATAAAAAGAGGTATTAATTTCTGAGGCTGAAAAAATAAATTCGATCTGCAAAGGTCAATAAGCAATGCATGATTACAAACTATATAAAGGCCAAATGACTATTATAGCATTGATTGTTGTTCTGTAAGCTTTTAGAATGACTTTCTGTTCAACAAGTAATCACCTTTCTCATCAAAAAAAGTGATATAAAATTTTTAATCCCTTATGAAGAACATGACTAAGAGATTTCATCCCCCTTTAATGTTAGAGTATTTATGCAGGCCCTAGACAAATGAACAGTTTCAGCTAATATTTTGATGTGTGAGGATAATGACCAAATGGATGCTTTTTTTGATCCTGTCATTAGGGAACAAAGCTGTGTTATGTACCTTCATTTCAGTTTTCAGTTAAGGTTTTATCTGTTTTGAGAAAAAAACAAATACAGCCCTTTCCAGCTCTTAAAAATGCCTACTATTTCCCTTTGTTAAACATACAAGCCACAAAGTGTTAATTTACCCGATAATATAATGTTGAACAAAATTCAGTAACGGTTATATTCTGCATCACTTCAAAATGAGAATTTTTTTTAGCTCATGACAACTGCAAAAGCAACTCCTTGAACTAAAACAATAACACAAGGAAAAACATGATTCTGTGAAAATCTTGCACAACAGTACATAATGTAACTGTAAAAAATGAAGGACTGCAAAATCACTTTAACTGCAGAGTTAGCTTTGCAGGGAAAAGGAGAGGTTGTAAGATAACTTTAACACAGCTGAAATCCCTCTCCCATACCTCAGGAGCCTAAGAGCTAAGTTATCTGTCTAGTGCTCTCTAATCAATGCAAAATGTTAGACACCCCCAGAGGACAAGTCGTATCATCCCAGGATATTTGTCTAGAACAAGACAGATGACTCATTCCTCCAAAGGTGTCTTATTCTCTCCTGTGACTTTAGAAGGAGCCAAAACAATAGCTTAAATAGATACCTAGCTTTAGGCAGCCAAAGCTAGGCAAGGTAAATCCTGCCTTTAGAGCAAGACAATGAATCCCCTAATACTGTATCTACACTTCTCTGTGTATGTAAAAGGTGTCATTTATGTGCCCTTCCTTTTGCTCCCATTTCTCTCTCATAGCTGCTGTTGCTTCAGGGTTGCTTTGGGTTTTGTAATTGTGGAAATCTTAGTTTAGATGACACTACTTTAACTGAAAGGAATTTTAAAACATCTAGAAACATCCGCTGCATTGAAAACTTACTTTACACAATGAATTAACTTCTGGACTTTCTCTGCATCAAAACAGTTGAAGTTTTTCTGTATGCATGTTAATTAACTTATTCTATCAAAAATTCACCTCATTCCTCCAATGTGATAAATTAGGAAATCATTAGAAATACTGCATTTTATCAGAAGGCAACTACACTGCAGCATGTAATTAGTGTAGCAATGTGTACTTGAGAATGTTACTCATTATAAAAAGCATTGAATCAGTTACAGAAATTTTCTAGACTCAGTATGAAAATGTGGGCAGAGAAATATAGAAGACTCAGGAGAGTGCAGGAACAAGGATTTTTATTTAATTTTTTTAAGCAGTTATGACTATGTTCACCACAGGGTTGATGTGCTATTCTGCAATCAAAAGTAGGAAACGCAATTTCTGAAGCCAATTGAAAACAAAACCAGCAAACAGCTTTAAGGCCTTACAACTACTTCAAAATCACCGTCGAAGTTAACTACAGAAATTAACTCGTGGAACAATTTATAAGTGATCAGAACATTTACAGCTTTTGTTACCCACTGAATACAAGGAAAAGGTATTTATAGGAGAGCGCAGTTAGAATAAATATCTTCCCTGATAAGTGTGAAAGAGGGAAGGAACAGATGTATGCTTGATGAAAACTAGAAATTTTATTGAAGTTGCTGCCATCTGCAGATGTGGGCTAACCTTTTAGGTATTCAGGAAAAAAATATAGATATTAAAGACCATATTCCTTTTTATGCAAATACTTTATTAATTTTAAACTATGAAGGCTATACTGCATTACATCAAGCAATGTGATTTGATCCTAAAAACGCTGTTAAATAGTTCAGGTGTAAGAAGTGACCTTCTTTAGAATGACAACAGTCCATGTGAGCACCAACAGACCTGCAACTATGTTAAAAATAACTAAGAAAACAGTACAGTGTTCTCATGCTGCAACCTAGCTGGTGTCACAGTATTTCCTTAAGTATTCCTGACATGAAACATGCACAAAACAGCTGAAGTAACCTTCCTTTTCACAGTACTGAAATTCTCGAGGAAAGCATTTCAAAAATGCCTTCCCCTGGCCCTATTGCACAGCTGCTGTCCTGACACAAAGGACAGTTTAACAAAAAGCAAATTTGCCTGGGCATCGCACAGACCTTCCTTCTCATAAGCAGACACATAAATACATCCCATGTGTAAGAGTGTATAAGCAGAACGTGGGAAAGGCTGACCTTCATAAGTGTTAAGATATCAGCTGTGTAAAAAGAGGACTTTTTCTTACCAAAATAAAAAAAAAAGATAGCCTAAGTTCAAAATGGAATAAGAGAGTTTCTGGTTCTCCACTCTGTTTTGGGGAAAGTAGCAAAAAATACCAATTTAAGCAGATCCGAACTTGCAGCAGAGACCCTAGTCTATTCTTCAGATTTTAGCTGATTTTATTTAAAAGCAAAAATGTACTATTTTAATTGAAGGAAGAGAACAAGATGGTTTGGTTTACTACATTCTCCAAAATTCCAGATGTGTAGTGCCCTCTCCTAATACCTTGCTTTGGACATAGGAACATGAGGGCAAACCAAAATACATTTTTCAGTTCTCAACTTCCTCAACAGTGACCCAAGTGAGCTAATCATTGAAATAGAAGAGCTGAATGATCCAAACCACAGAAAACATACTCGCTGCCTCCAGAAAATGTAACTGTCAGAAGTTGCATGAGGCTCTCAGCAAAGGTTGTGCCTGTTCTTCAGTAGTTACTGCCATTATGAAGAAAGCTGACTACATTTACAGTTTCAGCATCAGATACATTTCTTTTGTATTTCTTACTGATATGAGCTATCTTACCAGAGTATCAAAGTTCCATCTTAAATTAGGCTTATTTTTTAAAATGTAAGGCTGAATTTAAATTGTAAAAACCCCTTACCCTTTCACTCCAAGAAGTAAAGAGAGAGGTAAAAAAGACCAGTGGAGTAAATGTGGGGGAAGATGGACAGACTCAAATGCTCACATCCCAGGGAGCTCAGATGAACAAACCCTATCCCTGAGATATGCTGTCATCACTAACGGCATTCCAAAGAAAGCAAATGAACAGCCTGTTCTGGGAAAAAGGGCAAGGAAATCAAGCCTACAATAAAGGACAAAGTGGTATAGGAATTGAGTCACACCTGAAAGTAAACAAAAGAAATCTACAAAACATACTTTGCAGTAGACCTTCAATAAAGATCTTACCGTGTACCTTTTAAAAGCTATTCTAGTTCTTTTAGCTCACTGTTAAAAGAATAGACAAAAACTGCTATATATTCCTCCTTCTCTCAAATGCCTCGTTAACTAACATAAGACTTACGCCTATTTTCATAAGCACATTCTCCTTAAAAGCCCACGGAAGCCACAAAAATGAAACTTATGACAGTTTTTCAGACACTGAGCTTATTAAGATTCTGATTCAGCAAAAGCAAACACAGAAATAAATTCAGGAAAACAGTTATTCACACTGCTATTAAATGAACACAATCCCACAAATCAAACTGCATGACATTCAACACATTGAATTCTCTCCCTGCAAAATAATCAGTTGAATAAAATACATTTAAAGGCCTATTCTAAAACCTCCAACTAGAATAAATTACTTTAGTTTTTGCTGTTAGTGAAATTAATTTATATTTTAATGTTTTTATTTAGTCTTTTATAAAACAAAAAAAAAAACCCAAACAAACAACAAAACAAAAACAACCACCAAAAAATATAACACCACCACAAACTACTGTATTTATTTACTGAGAAAGAATAACCTTGCTCCCAGAAGAGCTGAAAACTAAATGTTCATCACCTTGAGCAGAAGGAACCCCACTAATAACATAGAGACATACTGAAAAAGATCTTTATGTACACTTTTCCTATAGTCTACAAACAAAGTGGGGAATATGGCCGGGAAAACTTGAACAATATGCTAATAAATATTCATGAATCATTTGTGATGTAATACAATTAGAGTGTATAAAAACTGAAAGCATACAGCTGCATATACCTGTCATAAACCTTGAAATGCTCTCTTGTAAATATCAAATTAACAGCAACTGTTTAAAATGTATTACTACATTGAACAATAAAATGATGCATGCTATCAAAAAGGTAATTTTTTTTACTCGAGGATGAAGAGCTGATGCATCCAAGAGAAGTAACTTAGTACATAATCTTATGTAAATTTTGCCTTATAAAGCAAACAAATATAACATTAAACTTGATCTTCTTGTCGATACATATTAATCGAGTCTCAGAGATGTATAAAGTTGTATGAAAAGTGGAAAATGAAAATGTTTACAAGTAGCATTTTTCCTCCATGAATATACCAATATTTTTATTATTTGAGCACTTAATGAACTACACTGTATGAAGCAATATCTAAATAACGCAGGACAGCCACTATTGATACTTACAAAATACATTTTTTTCCATGAATTGCCTTTGCTAAGTTTCCAAATTAAAATAAAAAAACCTACCTCATTAACACTGGCAAACTTCCACAGCCTCCCACTTCCCTAAACTTAAACTATTAATATGGATAGAAAAAAGCACATTAAAAAAACATGATTAATTTTGAGTTTTATAACAAAAAATGTTGCAGGTCATGAAAAAAATAAAAATCCTTTAAAGCCTGAATTATCTTCACTATAAGGGTGGTGAGACAGTGTAACAGGTTGCCCAGTTGTGGATGCTCCATCACAGGATGTGCTCCAATCCAGGTTGGATGGGGCCTTGAGCAACCTGGTCTAGTAGGAGGTGTCCCTGCCATGGCAGAGGGGTTGGATCTTTAGAGAGCTCTTCCAATCCCAAAAGATTCTATCACTCTAAGACATCAAGTTTCTAATAGCCAATTTAATTAACCTCAAGCCCCAATTTCCACTTAAGTGGAAGTTGTAAGTCTTTCACTTACAACCAAATTACTATTTCAATAAGTAAAGGAGTCATTTTCTTGCATTTAGACACAGGACAAAATAACTGTTGCTTTCATTACTACTTTTTCATGAAGTTGAGTGACATGAACAAAGCATAAGAAACAAGATTACCAATCCAAAAGCAAGTACATTAACAAAACAAAGGCAAGAAGCTTCACCTTACTGTGCACTCCCTAGCTTCCCCCAACAATTTCTCTCATTTTACTGTTTCATTTTACTATTTTTTTTAAGACATACTTCTCTCTCCTAGGACTGAGTAACCTTTAAATGGATCTCTAGCACAAGTGAAATGGGAACACACCAGACTGACTACTCAAGAGAAAGAGTGGAACTATAATTTACAGAGCACTGCCTAACGCACAAAGTAAACAGGGGAAAGAATGAAAAAAGTCACTATTTATTTTGTGGTCACCTTCTGATAAATACAAAGGGGAAAGCTGAAATATACCAGTTGGATGGTGACTTACAACTGGAAGAATATTACAAAGGAGAAATAAAATGTTTCTACAGTTTCATTTGAAACAATACTGGCTTTCTAAATTTTGCAGTTTTCCAAGCTAAGGAAAACCCTACCAGCTCATGCCTCACTCAGCCAAAACAGCCAGCGAGACTACAAATGGAAAGAAACCACACAGAATGTTCTGAGCAGGCCACTCTTCCTGTCACAATTCCTGAAAAATCAAAATGTTTTACAGAACAAAAGTCAATATCTGCAAGTTTTCCCTCAAACACAGTTTTCATGTGCCTAACAACTTTTCATGGAAGCAAACATAATTGTCCTCCAGCATCCACGAAGTGCTTCCCGTAGCCCCTTTCAGGCTAGCACAGGCAATGTCTTAGAGGGACTGGATTCAGAAGCCACAGTTGAGAGCTCACCTCAGCCCCTGGGGAGCTTGATCTTGAAACTACCAAAATAGACACTGGAATTATTCTCATTTCATTTACCTCAGACTACACATTTTCTGTTTGGGGTTTTTTAGTTTAGTTTTGGTGTCCCCGTCCCCCCCCCCCGACTGACTTTTCATGTATTCTATGAAGGGTATCTCTACTTAACTATATATAACCTGTGCCCCACCT
>JAAGNO010024926.1:40754-54414 GCA_033439905.1 Ceryle rudis
ATTGGGTCCCCCCTGACAGAAGGAGTGACGTAGCTCACTTTGCTTGGAGCAAAATTGCGTTAATCTCTTGAGCTTCCAAACTTTGTTTTATTTTTGTTCTGGAAATTCATATTGTGGTGGTTTTGGGTTTGGTTTGGTTTGGGTTTGGGTTTCTTTTGTTTTTTGTTTTTTGGTTTTTTTCCTCTCTCTATTTTAATGAGCTTGCCTTCGTACAGACTTTAAAGTATTTACAATGACAAACCAGAGCAACTCGTGCAAAAGACCTAAAGGGAAGAAGAAGTAGTAGAAATTTTTCAACTATCATATTTCTTAAAACTGGCCTCTTGTGAAATTTACACTACTGTTCTCCAAAGAAAAAGCAGTTAACTTGCTTAAGAGGTTTCAGATTGGCTATCTGATCAATATCCGGTATTAGTGCTCTTATATTAGCAAAGACCTGTGCTATACACTCAGGCCTTATTACCATGACGTCCATTTACTGCTACTAATGTTTGGTCATATACAACAAATTATTTTGAAGTTATTTTTGATGAATGTTGTTCTTATGTGTTATATGGCTTGAACTTGCAAACCTTTACTCGTGAGGGTAGTCAATTGTCTTAAAAGATTTGCAAGAATGGCCCATATGCAATATAACCTCGATTATCCGAATGTCAGGGGAGACATTGAATATGTTCATATAATCGACATTTTGAATAATGAGGAAATTTTCAGGGCAATTAATAGATGTCAGGGGACACGACCATCTTTCAGATGACAGGGAGTTTTCAGAAAATTTAGATTTTGATAGCCAAGTTCCTAATGTATGTGCTACCGACAGGCTGAAATTGCAGAACATCTGAAACGTGCCTGTATATTCCTGAATAGCCCTTCCTATGGTATCAGCTGGAGTTCTGTTTACTGTGGTATTGGTGTTGAGGGTCAAATTGTCACAAGCATTTAGCTTAATGTTGCAGTAACTCTGCCCTTAAGAGTGAAATTCCAGGAAGGCAGTGTTAAATCAATATTGGAATTGTCTGTAGTAAAGTATTATTTAGATACACAGCAGTGTCAACTTTGGAATATGGTTTTATGAAAAAAATAATCCCATAGAAACACAGGAAAAGAAATAAATGTTAAGGGAGGATTCTCCTGGAGGTAATGAAAGAGGATGAAGGAAATCCAGGCTCTCTTGTATGAATGTGGAAATACCTGATGGAGCATCAGTTTGTATCAGAATGACTCTCTTTAAACTTGAAGTTGGTTGGTCAAAGATAATCCAAAGCCCAAATTCCTCTTTTCTGATGCCTGTTCATCTCTGCGCAACCAACAGAAGGTGCTGCGGTGGGAGGCACTAATTTCCTTCCTCCCCAGATGGCTGCACATGAGCACCCAGGGATGCATATGGCTCTGCTGGCTCCCTGGGCAGACAGCACCGATGGTGTCTCCGATTGCCAGTCCTCAGCTCTGCACCACCACTGCATAATCAGAAGTTTATCTCTCACAGCTTGGATGAGCAATGCGGTCTCGCTAGCTCCTCAAATGCTGATAAGCCGCAGAAGCAGAATGATGGTGATCGCAACCTGATAGTACATTTTGATAGTACATTTGGGATTCTGTCCTGAGTCACTCCTAAGGTTTGTAGGAAGCTGAAACTGATGCACCAATTTATTTAGGCACAGAGATGAGCAGTCACTTGTTTCCTAGGAAACATGGGGCTGTGCATATGCAGCTCCGGGTGTGCACCCTAATGTTTTCCTTCACGTTGACGGAGTAGAAAGTTTGTCCAATGAGATCCTTTATGCTAAAAGCAGAAGGGAAAATAAATTTGGCAAGTTGGGCTATTTAAACAGAAGATAGCTGCAATACTGTGGAAGTCATAAGGAAAAGGCAGAAATCTTTCAAGAAAATAAAGCAAGTGTCCTTTCTGTCTATCTTATCTAGGAATCTGGAGATTTTTATAGTTGCACAGCCATCTGCTAAGTTTCGTTTATTGTGCAACTTTACTACCTCGCCATCATCTGCTCATTAATCTGCCTTTTTTAGGTTTAATTCTGAAATTCCGAATCTCGGAGCATCTGTCCAGTAGCTGCCACTGTTTTTCAAATAGTAGTATGGGGTAGGCTAAAGTTTTTTATAGTAAGTCCCTTTGCACCATGTCAATATTGCTCGGCTAAAGCGTAGCTGTTCTTAACAAGATGCTCACCTCAAGCTTGTCAGTAAACTGCTTCCACCACAGCCTAACTCTTTGTATTTCTTCCTAGAAGACTAAATAAAGCATAATTTGTAGTGATGTATATTTTGTCTCAAAATGTGGCTTGGACTGCGTGGCAGCATTTGGTCCTCTTCTGGTTTGAGCAGCGCGCTTGGGTGCCGATTGCTAAAAAGGACAGAGGAATATTAACGCGGATCACTGATCCCAGCAGGAGTCTCGCCATTGACTCAAATGGCTGAGACTTGGACCAAGGTCAAGGACTTCTTGGATGTGGGATTTGGCTTTAATACGATGTTTCAGACCTGGCCATTCTGTTGTGATCCGCACACATGTTGTTAAGATTGTACAAGGGAAGAAAAATATGAAGTACTAATATCCAGCTTCTTGATCCACGTGTAGAATTCCTCTGATCCACTACCACATCCTTTAGAGGTGGTCAAATGACTCGAGCTTCATGTTCATTGTTACCAGCAACAAAAAAAGAACTAATCTATCTGAAGTGCGGAGGCCTGGCAGCTGCGTCTGGGTGCGTCTCGGACTAATCCATCCCTTTCCCTTTTGTGCACTATTCTAACAGCAGGCGAGCTGATGTGTTACCTGAAAATGCACTTGGAATTCAAATTCTGCTTTCTGGCCCCATTGGAGGTGAGGCAATCCACGAAGCCTCAGGAGCTGAATGAGCAGTGGCTGCCTCTGAGTAAATGCTGCTGGAAATAGGTATTAGCAGGTCTGAGGGACTTGAGTCCTCTCCTGCCAGATGGCTGCCAGGATGTCACTACCCTGTGTGAAGCTTATGGATGCCTTTGTTGTCCCTGCCCTGAGGATCCCTGATGTGGTGGGGTTTTGTTCAGGCATTGATTTCATTTTGCCTGCTTTGGGTAAATCCCAGAAGTGGTGGATGATTCAGCTCAAGAATTGTTTTCTTGGGAGACTAATGAATCTGCCTTGATCTATGCTCCTAAATTGAGAGGTTAATCTCGGCAGGCTGCTTCTGGGGAAGGCTGAAGCTTCCACTCTGAAACCTTCTCTGAAAGGACTAACCCTCAGCATTTTGAATCACACTCCGAGTCTTTCTCTCTTGATTATGTAGGGGACTAAGGAGACTGTATTTCTAATTTAGGCAGTTACAGATGAGGTACCACAAGATGGATGAGCTGATCTAATAGCCTGCTGATACTTCCTGGCCATGTGTTCCTGCTGTTTCTCTTACTTCAGCTTGGGTGCTTGAGCTGAAATGGCAGGAAACTACCCCAGCAAAACAAACAGAGTTAAGGCAACCTGAGCCCTCTGGCTGGGATGAAGGTGAGGACCAGAAATGGCAGCAGAAAATGTTGCCCTGTAGGTTGGGAACATTTGGCTGTGGCTGTGATTCTTGGTATCCTTCTTCTGTCCTTTAGCTGAGGGTCAAAACTGTCAAATCCTGTTATTGCTGTGACTTTCCTCAGTTCTTTTATAACAGCAAGCAGCACTGACATGTGGTGTTGCACTCCTGACACTGCAGAGGCCTCTCACTATGCTGACTGATTGGGGCCAAAAGGATTAGCCAGCAATGCTCCCGAGATAGGAGTAAGGATGCATCCCTCTTGCAGGAATGCACTTTACTGAGTTACTGAGGGAAACGGCCAAAAATGTGTAATTACCCTTTTCTAGGAGGACACTCCTGGCCTTTGAGAGTGTGGGATGCACAATTAGTTGTGCTGCTTGCCTCAGAGGAAGGGAAGGAGTCTTGTCTATCAATAGATAACCTGTTGCAATCATCTTGACAGTAGTTATTGTCATTTAAAATCCAGTGCTACTATTTTACTGAAGTGCTTTGGCTTTATTAACTCTAAAGTGAGCTGTAAGATTTATTTCTTGCCTGATATGGAGAAATTAAACCTCTGCAGCAGCAGCAAGAATGAAGGCTCTGTCCTAATCTAGCATCTCCCTCTATTAACAGTAGTTAATAGTGTATTGGGTAGAAAATTAGCAGTTTTTGCTGAGAAGAAAATATTTTATGAGGGATAGAAACATGGGGGGTGGTTTGTTTGTTTGTTTGTTTTTTTTCCTCATCGGGGCTCTGACTCAGTAGTTCCCATGTCTTGAGTCTAAATTGGCTGCCGCGATGAGGGAATTGAGACCTGAGCTATATCAAAGTGTCTGGAGTGTGGAGCCTCCAAGCAGTAGTGGAAGTTCTATTCCTCCTATGATGTGCTCTAGTCTTCTCCATGCCTGTTTTTGATGGATGAGTTGGAGGGGAAACACATTTGAAATGGGACAGTGAGTAACGAAGTGACGGCCTCAGCCTTGAAGTCTGAAATAAGAATTCTACACTGGGCCAGAAAGCGAAAGCCTGAACTCTGCAATTAACATTTCAGAGTTTATTTTTGAAGTCAGTGATTTTATTTCATTTATTTTTTAGAGGTTATCTTCTTCTGTGACCAAACCAGCTCACGTGCATATGGCACAGCAGGGAATGAATTGTGCCAGGGATTACTTCTGCACTGTGCAGTTGGATTTTGACAAATCCATCCAGTCCCATGCTGTGGTATGTGTGGGCAAGGTTCAAGTTTATACTGATGGAAATGGAAACCTCTTGCTATTTCTGAGTCAAATTTGTTTTCACATGTGGTGTGTTGTCTATCTGGTATGTCTGTTTTATTTATAGCTATATATTCTTTAAATATCTATATGGATAGAAGCATATTTACAGGTAAGTTATAGAAGATAATACAGATAAATATAAAATTTGTTGTAGTTTTTCTTCTCTCTCCTAGAATTAAGCATTTGTAGTCTGGCAGGACAATATACTACTTGTCTAACTTAAGGAGGTGGGGCAGGAAATCAAACCAAAAGTATTATTTTCAATTGAGTGTTCAGACCCTGCTTTATTTCTTATGTATAGAATTTGTTTCATTGTTAAAGTTTTTAATGAGGCAAACATTAAGGGTAAAAGGTGCATCAACATACCATGGAATTGTTCAGGTTTTGTTTGATAGGTTGTTTTGAGTTTCTTTTAAAGTACTACAGATAACTTGTGTCATGGAAGAGCTGACATTTTTCAGTGTATATACAAAGCACAGAGGTGTCAGCCCAACATATGCATTTACTTCAAAATAAGTAAATAGCAAGAATGTAACACTTCTACCTTGCTGACTAGCCTTTACTATGCACATAGTATTAATGTGAAACACATTTGTATGGCTAGATTTTCCCTTCCTTAAGCCATAAGCAAAGAATTAGCATAGAGAAATGATTTTTAGACAAAGCCTTAGTGACTGCAGAACAGTAATCATGTAGGAAGCAGCAAGGAGGAAAGCTGAACTGTGGTCCTAAGTTTTACCAGATCTCCACCCATCTGCCCTTGGATAGGAGGCTATACAGAGCTGTGTGACACCTACTGTAAGAAAAGTTAAATGAAAAAAAGAAAAAAATCTTTGGATTTATATCTTGAAATTTTAAGAAAGAAAAAAAAGGGGAAAACAAATACTGAAAATCCTAAAATAGTTCAACTTTATTTCCACAGCCAGTGTTACGTTCCTTGTCTTTTCACTCCACAAAATAAAATCAGGTCTACAAGGGAGATATTAAGGCACAGCTGTTGAAAATATCCCACTGTCACTGAGCTAAACAGCCTCCCTAACTTGATTCTGTAAGCTTGCCTCTGGGTACATTGCATGGTTGGATGTCTGTCTGCTCACAAGTCTGAGGCACGTATTTGAGGCACATTCTGTCTCTCAAGAGAATACTTCCCTCTCTTTAGAGGTATTAAACTACCATTTCACTGTACTTTGACTCCTTTTGAACCAAAGATACAGCATTTATGTAAATTTCCTGAAAATTATGTTCAAATTAGTGGTCTATCTGCAATCCTAAACACAAAGCTCCTTGCTGCCATTTTGGGGTAAACAATCCCCACTCTTCTTGCTACTCAAATATACAGCTTGTATTTTGGTTCTATCAATTAATTGGTTCATTTGCTGTCACTCACAACTGACCATCTAAAGTTCCAAAAGATAATTGGATTTTTCTACTTACGCATCACAAGTACTATATATGCACAATATACCGACTAGTATACACAAACTAAGCAGAGAAAAACAGCCTACTGACTTTTTAAATGGTCAATACAAGAATGGCAGATCCTAAACAGACATCCTTTCAGAAGAGCCAATTCCAGGTTTTCTTTTCTTAATAGAATAATAAAATCTCGCCCTTGTACCTACAAGCTTTGTAAAAATTTAGTCCCTCAGTGATCCAGATACTTGATACAGCTGACATCCTCCCTTTTCTCTACACTACAGCTCTCTCAAAGTCTTTAATCTCTTTCCCACCTTCCCTCACAAGCACCTACTCTCTTCCTTTGCCGCTGCTCCTGACTTGTGTTGCCATTTCCAAGTGACTCTTCAGCACTAACCTGTCTTTTCTTCAAAAGGGAGACTGGCAGAATAAGATGTCAGCAGGCTAACTGGAAAAGGAACAGAGATAGACCAATTTTTGGTATTCAAGTTAGTCACAACTCAGTTCCTCTGTCCCAAAAGTGCAATGGAGGCTCTTCTGCTTTAAAAGAAATGACCAATTATGTCGCAACCTGTGGAAATCCAAATCACTTCACCTTTGCTGGCAGGAATAAAACTGTAGAGGCAAGACAGTGAAAAGGAAAAAACCTTTTTCTGAGGAAAATTACTTTTCTGTATCACGGTACCATTGCTGTTTACTTCAGGATAAAGAATGAAGCACAAACTATGCACTATACCACAAAACTAAGTATTGCTGCTTCCAACCGCTGAAAGCCTGTTTCTCGCCCCGAGTGACTGCAGCCTCTGAATCACAAGCTGACTGCTGGCCTCGGCATGGTATGTCCTTCCTGTAGTTGAAACAGTGTAAGCAAAGCAGCACAACACAGGAGTCCTACTCTATTGTACCACTATTAATGGGCTGATATGCAACACCAAAATCCATGTATTTTACAGTCTCAAATACAATTTAAGCTCCCATAATTTTATTTAATTTTTTAATAAAACTAAAGTACAAACGTTTTCAAGGGCAAGTCAGTACCTTCAGCGGACATGCAAATATTCACAAATTAAAGTAGTTTCACTCTCTCCTACATTATACTAAAATATCCATGGCTAATGGAACACTACCAAGATAGAAAAAGTCCATCTGATAACTTGGTATCTAGACTAAAACCGCCCTAAAGTATCTTGAATCAATACAAATAAAGTCATTCAACAGCCCACTCAATGTTAGGTTTTGACATATCAGAGCTCTCACTCTACAGCAAATCAAATGCAGACTATTTCTTGCAGACTATTTGTTTTCCCTGAAGATGTTTTGCTCAAGAGGGGATTTTATTCTGTTGTCTTTAAGTGCCCTAGAATTGATACGTCTATGTTAAGAGAACAGCATGTAAAGTCACCTCAAAGGCAACTGGTTTAAACTGGCTTTGCCTTGTAAACCCCTACAGATGGGATGTAGGGTGACAAGTTAATTTAAAATTAGATTCCTAGATATAGTGCACACCTGATAATTGAGAGAAGTGGGAGGAGGGAGAAGAAGGTTACTGCTCTATATTTCAAAAGGTGAATCCCACCTTCATTAGAGAAGGAAAGGAAGGAAATCCAGAACCAGACTGCAGTGGACCAGATCTAGGTGCCAATTGCAAGGATTTCCAAACAGCTGTAGAGGTTGGGACTGGATGCATTGGTGCTTATGCCTTTTCACTATTACTGAAATCCATCCAAACTTAGGGAAGCTGTCAAGCAGTTGTTGAGATACAAGGATCACTGAACACCAAGTTTCAAATAGGACAGCTTGTGCTCTTCCACTGTCTTCTCCCTCTCCCATGGAGGGACAGCAGTAGAAATTCACAGAAGCAGTATTGCTTTAATCTCTGTCCCTGCTCAGACCTGTCTAAAAGCCACCCTTTGAGAAGGGTCCCTCTGTGCCCTTCCACAGCACAGAGGCACTGCACCAAATCTGGTGCCCAGTTCCTTGCCAGTCTCAGCTCTGAGACCGAATTTCCCACCCGGAGCCTATGCAGACACCTCAGCCTCTTCCTGGTGTTGTATACAATCAACACCTTCTACAAAAGCTGAGACTGAAAAGACAAGGTGTGTGTGCTGGGGAAGAACACACCCTGTGGAGCATTTCCCTCCTGCACCCAAGGAATACAAATATTTTTGCCATACCCACATCTGCAAGGCCAGAATGTTTGGTGGCGAGTGTAACAGAGAATTGCTGCAGACTGTATTTCTACCTATGGGAATTACAATTTGTGGAATGCCACTACTATGTGAGACACAATAGAATACCAAAGGGAAGAAATATTTAGCTTTTAAGTTGCCATCCAAGCATACCACTCACAGGAAAATAGATAGAACAGAGACAGTGAACAGAAAATATAGTTACAGTAGCTTCCTATTTCAGTAACAGTTCTAACTGCTGACATTCAATTATTCATACACAGCTATATGTTCCTATTGTGTCAGAAACACTGTATAGGGTCTTCAGAGATAAGAGTTGGAATCCTGCACTTAGATGTACTTTGTCTTAAAAATTACCTAGGCAAATACTTGTCTATTAACTATCTAGAAACATGCATGGCAATGTGAGCAGCACGCACACTAGAAAATAAGCTGAACTCTGTAGGTTAGAGTAACAGGCCCAAGTGTGCCCCAGTCCTAGCTCCTGAGGCTCCAGTATTTTGCCTTGCGATATACAGGAATCCCAAGTTCATTTTCAAGACTGGCATTAGAATTGAATTGGCAGGTAAACACATACACACATTTATGCAAAAACACCAAGAAAGTAAATATGCAAGCTGGACAGAACATTCCTGGAGATGTTTCATGACCAAAAAAAAAAAATAATTAAAGTAAAAAAAAAAAGGCATCTGTTTACTTCAATTCTAAAAATAATGTAAATAGAATACAAACTGTATGTGTTCACAGTAAAGAAGCAGCAGCATCTATCTGAATCAATACCTCTCAATTAAAATCTAAATCAAATTTTTGTATCTTCTTTTTCCACTAAAATCTAAAAGCACAAGGATGTAAAAATGTTCTAAGTTTGTCAAAAAAAAAAAAGTTGTATTCCATAAGACCTATTATTAGCTTTGTCACTGCTTTATTTGTCTTCAAAGCCTTTCCCAATAAAACCTGAAATAATGAAGGGCTATATAGTTATTCCTAAATCTCAATGTAAACAAAGAAAGGACTGTCCTTGTTTATTGTTTAATATAAAATTAGACAGCATATCAATATTAAACTATTTAGGGAGTGGGGCTGTGTTTATGTTGACCTTATCTTCCACTGACTGAGAATTTTCCATACACACTGAATAGGAAATAGCTTACAGAACACAAAGCTGATTTTTATAACATCATACAAATTCATTTTTCTTTCTCAACTGAATTTGTACATCAAACCTTATAGCCAGCCTCCAAGAGGCTTTTGTCTTCTCCATTATGAAGGGATACTTTAAATGATGCCAAATCAAGCTTTGCAGAATACATACCCTGAATTTACTGAAATACTGTGGAAACAATCGGTCACTTAAACTCCCTTTATGTTAACTATTGACCATCTATAGCTCCTTCTGCTAGCTAAGCTCACAAGACATTTTTCTTGCATATTATCCAAAGATTATTTGGAATAACTCTTCAGCTTTTTCCCTTTGATTACTAAATACTCTTCCATCCCGCAGTATCTGAGGAGCTCCTGTGAAGAGAGAACATACTACTATTTGATGCTGCTGTAGAATAAAGGAAACTGAGGAAAGGAGAAACAGACAACCTCCACCCAGGTGTTCGCATCTGTCAGTGAAGAGGAGGAAACAGCAAAGGAGATGGTAAGAGCATCAAATAATCCCCAAGGTCCTTATCCACATAGGAAAGCACACAGACAAACCTGTGATGCTGTGGATTAGAGAAAGGGATCATTGGTAAAAGGCACAGACTGTATCACAGGGCACACCTGGGGACCAAAGAACAGACACTCACATTTAAGACAACTCCTGCCTCTTGCTAAATCACCTGGGCTTCACTTCCAGGGAAATGGAAGATTCAAGTATCACACACTGCCCTCTACCCTCAGCACCCATCTCAGACTAGTCCTAAACTTTTCACTCAGCAAGTCACCCATGCCACTGGTCTTACTTTTTCTCCACATAATACTCTAATACATAATACTCTTAACTCCTGTTGCCCAACCGGGCATCACTGTTATTCTTCTCAAATATCTTTTTTCCAATTTCCACATATTTTTGCTTTCAAGTGTTCAGCACTATGCCTTCTGGTTCCTCAAATTCTCCTTAATCACTTCCAAAAGCCTGCAGAAGTTACACACAGACAAAAGAGAATTAATATACGCTCTCTCTCATGTTTTCCTCATATAACGGCTTTTTTCACATGATATACATAGTGTCTTTGCAGACCAGCATTTATTCCTCCTATCAGCGAGGATGTTCAAGTTTTCATTCTCAGCCCTTACCTGTCATAATCAAATTTATATGGGTTTACCTGCAAGACAGAAACCAGACTGGAGAGTACTGATGAGATTAAAAAGCTCTCAATTTAGGTTTGGTGTTCTGGTGTAAGTTCTTTTTAGAGAAATTAATCATTAACACACACAAAATTATCACAGTGATATTTAGCTTCACTGTGTACAAAGTGGTACATGCCACTGTTTGGCTGTACATTACATTAAAACCACCTCTATATTAATATCTGCACAACAGTAAAAATCAAGACTCGCAAGATACAGAGGTTTTCCTTTTACACCGTTTAGGTGGCACTGGCAAACAAAAATTGTTTCATTGCTACTTTTCTGGATGTGGTACATAGCTTTCTGAATTCAGAAACAAAATCAGAATCAAACACATATGATGCTTTTGACTTCTGAAAGAATTCTGTGTTTTGCTGCCCTTTAATTTCGCTCTGAACAGTGACAACTGTGGTCCAACGTATCTACCCCATTGACTCCAATGAATGTTTGTTTACCTATGCGCTGCTCTACCCTGTTATTCAGCAACTCTGCAACAATTCTTTAATTCACTGAACCCCAGGAGCTGTTTTTCACATTTACCATAATTCTGCAAATGAATGCAAATTCATACCCTTGAAATACAATATGGGAAAGCACTATACTGAGAAAGTGCTGAATAAACCAGTTACGTAGCAGCAGTGGACTGCACGTGGTCAGTAAAAACAAGAGAAAAGAATCCACTTGTGACAGAAAGCACAATATCCATGACAAGGCCAAGAACTAGTTCCAGTAGCACTAGCTAAATGGTAATCTAGAATTAGCTTTCAATTAGTTTTGGCAGCCAGTATGTCTAAAATGGGCACCACTGGTGAAATCCTAGCATCCCAAACTAGAAGAGCAACATTCTCATTCATGTTAAGATCATCAGGATTTTTATCTGTTGCCACAGCAGCAAATGAATATGGCGTTCACTTCTTCACTCTGAATACAGTCTAAGTAACAGCAGACTATGGCCACATCATTTGCTTAGCTCAACATCACGTAGAAACTTCTAACTTGCTTAGCTTTTATATTAGAACTTGTCAGAGGAGCCACAGGGAAGGAACTTTGTCCTTCTGCAGACGCATGGAAAGCAACAAAACCTTTCTACATAAGCCCCCACCTAACAGAAGGGCCTGATATAACTTCCTCAATTTTTAGTGTTTTCCGTTACAGGGCAGATCCAGGGTTCTGTTAAATGAAAGCTGAATACAAATATTTCTTATCATACAAGCTACATGGAGAAAATAACAGCAAGACTATCTGCAACCATACTAAATTCAGAATAAGATCCTGAGATAAATTTCTCCATATCTTTAAAGAAATTGAAATATTAACTTGGATGTTAAATCCACACAAAACCTTGACCCGTTAACTCTTCTGCCAATGATCATTTTCCACCATATTTATTTTTATATTAGCTTGCTGATAAACAAAACTTTGACACTCTTTGAAACTGCTCAGTACAGTTACAGTGAGAACACCAGCTTCTGCCTGCCTAAAAATTAACTGTTCAGCACATAAGAATCATCACTGTGATTGACACATCACACCAGAATACTCTTCTGATGCTTTGTTTTCCAATGTTTCTTTTAATCTTAATGCAACTGGGATGCAAATAGGAAAACTGAAAGCAAGAACACTTCAAACAGGATTTTTCCTGCAGCAAGAAATAGCACGAATGCAGAAGTACATCAGATAGAGTGGCACAGGTTTTTGTTAAGTTCTTAAGTGGTGGAAAAATGGCATAAGAACATATGTGCAATCCAAAAATCAGTCACTGAACAGAAGTTACCTATTCCTGCACGGCAGATCAATGCTGTCTCCACTGGACCTGTCAATTGATAGATAGGGGACTACAAGAGGAGAGCAAAAGCACGTCAGTACAAGAGATGAACATGCTTATAGGGACATGTATATACGAGATACTTAATCACCAAAATAAAATATTACTTGTAACACGACCAAAACACTGATGCTACCAAAAGCTGTGCAGCCTACACAGGCTGCTACAGAAGCTGCAAGACTTAGTGAAAAGACCCCAGTTTTGCCAAACAAATTAAAAAAAAACCCTGAAGTGAAACACAAGAAGAGTAAAAAAACCCCACTGAAATACCAAAACACAGAAACCCAAAAAAACAACAAAACCACCACAATAAAAATCTATGAGTTTTTTTTTTCCCCCTCTCAAAGCCCATTAACACAACTAGAAAAAAAATGATCCCACTGATTTTAGCAGGGTATGGAGCAAGCTTATGAATAACAAAACTTCTTTATATTTTACATGAGGGAAGATTCAACCAACAGAAAAATGTTATAGTGCCTGTGAAGTGTCCTGGAAAGTGGTCCACGGATTAGAACAATTAAAAGATTACTCAGGCTCTGACCCTTAAATCTGATTGTACTCCAGTAAAACCATTGGATTTTTTCTTTCAGCCTTGAGAGGGATTTGGCCTTAAATTACAATAGTCTGATAGCTAAATTTACAGAACTAGCAATGCTCTGAAAATACAAAACCTCAGAGAGAAAAAGAGAGCTCATGAAAAAAAAAAAACCTTATGGGATTATCAATTAAGATATTTTAGCTTCCAAACTTAAAATAAATGGAAAATATGCCATACGAAACTCTGTAGATATTCAATCATCTTATTTTTATTATATTGAGACCCATAATTGCACCTGGAAGGAAGAAAAAACTGGATCACTTTGTCCCCATTGGTCTAAAAGCGCAAGTACCATCAAGAGACATATCTGATTCACTGATAAAGTGAGCAGCAATGAGACCTGTATTAGCAAGCTTCACATGAAAAAAAAAATTAGGACAGCCAGAAAAATTTCAGAGGATTTAATTGTTCACATATCTATGAAATAAAATCCACACTGTTTTGAAAGTTTAATGAAAAGATACTTGAGTAAGGAGTGTTTCATCTAGCCAGTTGTAAATACTGCCGTGTATTTC
>JAAGNO010024926.1:57685-76590 GCA_033439905.1 Ceryle rudis
AGGCGTGGGGGAGATGCAAGGAGGGGAGAGGCTGCACACGAGGGGGGGGGAAGGAAGGGGGAGGGGGGGGGAGAAAGAAGGAAACTCCATTAAGGAATATTCAGGACACAACCATGTGCTGCTGCAGCACAGAATAGACTCCAGCTCTTACTGATTAGCCATTCTGTACAGTGCTGTTTTAGCTATATTACCTCATATTTAAATGGTATTTGCTGCAATGACTTTGTTTTGGTCACTATTTTTGAAGTAAGTCTGATTCCCATTTATGCTCTTGCTAATTTGCAATCCTTCACGAGATTCTAAGATGAAATTAGTTGAAATTAAAGTGAATATATAAAAATTTTACTACACTTTCACTGCACCTGTATATGTCAAAGAATATTAATAATGACAAACCTGATTTCATATTTAGCGACAATAGAAAAACCTCCATGCTGATAAATCAACAATGAAGAGAGGAGAGCTTTTGATTTCCTTAAAAATATTCACCTGGAAACTCTCTCTACTGTTTAAGATTTTAAAAGGGTAAACTTCCAGTTCAGAGATTGTATAAACACAATATTTATAAACAAACCAAAACAAACCACTCTTATAGAGTTCCTGCAATAAATTGCTCCATTAAGACATGTACAAAACGGCCAGTTAAACCAAGAGATTTTATATTAGTTTATCTTTTAGACATTTCAGAATACCTTACTAGTTGCTTACCTACATCCGTAAAAACAAATGAATTGACACAAAAGCAGGCCATAAAGGCTGCATAGAAAAGAGCCAACTAGTTCTCAGAGAGACAGATGCATATGACTTGTAGATAGGCTTGTATGCCCAAATGTTCTTCTGTTGTCGTCCCCATCCCCGTCCCCACCCCCCCAAGATACAACTACATTATTAGATCTGATAAACAACACTATGTCCAATTAAAGTTTTCACCTTGCTTAATTCCAACATATGCACAAGCAAATACCATGCCAATGTTTGATAAGAATCCCTCAGAGTTCAGGCAGGCAGAACTGCTTTCTTAAAGGAAAAATGGGTACCAGTTTCAAATTCAGCTAACTCAAGTTCTGATTCATCTGAAGCAAAAATTTCCCTCATCATAACTCAAGTATTAAAGAATATTTGATCTGCCTTTCAGAAGAGTGAAATTGCTTAGTAGAATACATAAGGCTCAACTAAAGTAAGGCTCAACACGTGAAAAGCAGACCATGCTAGGAAAAGTTATTTTTCAAAAGATAAAAGTTCAGAAATAATTTGAACCAAAGAATTAATGCGAGCTAGGCGTGCCTTTCCATCTTGCTGGAAAAGACCTGCTGAATATATAGAGCAAGCTGCTCAGCCTAGGTGAATTCAAACCACATACAAGCCACAGGTATTTTAATAGCTAGGTTAACTGGCTTTTCTCCTTCCATAATGTCTCTAGAGAAGGAAAGATGGGGTTGCTTTCTCAAGGCTAAAATATAACTCAGCAAGAAGAAAATGAAAGAATTTTTGTCAGACTGAGCAATCTGTTTGTTCACAAACAGGAGCAGGATATACATCATCTAAACCTGATTTAATAAGGTAAATAAAGCCTTGCTTCCTTTGTATGAGAAAGGTCTGATTGTCCATTAGGCCATTTACAAAAACACTCACTGCAAAACAAGTGGGCAAAGTCTTCCAAATATACAAATGCCTGAGAAAATCAATCTGCATAACATGAAAAAGCAGTCTATATGTCGGCACAAAAATTACTTGTATCTACAACAGTTCCAGAGATGTGCTTCAAACTGCTAAACCAGACTGCAAAAGATCTTGTAATGATCTTGTTTACAATCCAAATTTTCAGTCTGGTGCAGATCAAATGGCAAAGAGTGCAGTTATGAATTCTAAGTACATTTACTCACTACTTTTCACCATAATGTTTAACAAGTCTTATTAATTTTTAAAAGAAGAAATGCCAGCTAAATATAAACAACTGAAAATTGCAACGTGGTGTTAAGCAATAAACAACATTCCACGTATCTCTGTCTTCCCCCTTTGTTTTAAAGAAAATAACTAGACAGTCTCATCACTCCACATACTGTAACTTTCAAATCTTGGCAAAGCAACTCCTACACATTGTGTTTCAGATCGGTAACTCAATACGTGCTTCAAAGATCTGGCAGCAGATCTTTGGGGAGTTATTTCCTACTTTTCTGGCTTATGCAACCTGTCGAGTTTGGAAAATTTACACTTCGTAGATTCAGAGGATGTACACAGAGAAGGAGGAAATCATAATAACCACAATAAATATAAATGAAGTTTTGAATGCAAATTTGATTTGCCACAGTTATTTCCACTGCCTGCAAGAATCATTCTGATGCAGAACTGCACATGCCATCATCTCAGATTCCAGTTTTGACAGGTACCACAATCAAAAAGGATTTGCTTAGGTAAACTGCTGCCAGTAAGGCAGAATCCGTAACTATCTCACATATGCACAATCCCTGTTCTCTAACACTCATTTTAAGAGCAACAAATATTACAACAGATGAGATGTGAATACCAGAACAAAAGCAGGTTCTAGGAAAGCTGCAGGATGATGTGGAGTTTTGCCTATGATTAGAATATGTTTACTTAAATACTCAACTAAGCATTGCTCCTCTAAACCAGACCACAAATGTAACAAGAGAAAACATCCCTCTGAAATTTTCCACAGCTCTGGGATTTAGAGAAGTTGAAAATAAGGAAAGAAAAAGGAAAAAAAAAAAATATCCTTTCCAAACACAATGCATTTTCTGGCAGCAATTTAGGCATTTTCTTTTGGGCTTCACAAGGAAACAGTAAGAGGTAAATATGAATGTGCTATTCACGTGCCATAAGACGACACATCCATTTTAAAAGAAAATATCTACTAGGCAGATAATCTTGGTGTATCTATAGTATGGCATAGCGGTAGTTTCAACAGGAGAAGAAAGTCAGAAATGCATAAAATTTTGTCCAAACTCAGCTGTGCACATCATATTACTTTCTTCCCCACCACAGACGTAATTCCTATATCTGACAGTTTAATTATTACATTTCCCATTTATTCTATCTTGCTTCATTTATTTTGCAGCTCTCCCCATACCCTCCAGACTCTTCCGCTTATTCTTTCACTCGCCATTTCCCTCTTTTTTGTGCACTTGGCCTCAGTTCAAGTCAGTGGCAATAATCCCACTGATCTGTCTGCAAAGGAATCCCTTGGGAATGTGGGAATGTCACCATCTCTGCTTCTGTCACCACTGCCTTTCAGCTTTCTCACCAAGTCATGCCATCTGAGTTAAGGCTGAGAAACTGAAAAGAGAATAGTTTCCTCCGCTCATTTCTACTCTATTTTCAGACATATTCTGGTTAGAGAAGACTTGTGCTCTGGTTTCCTCCTACAGCCAATTTAATTCACCACTAAGAAAGTAAGTGACCCAGTAAAAAAAAAAAAAAAAAACCCACACCACAAAAGGAAGAGAGGGGAAACCACAAAGAATCCAAGATGTCTTAGTGAGCTGAGCCTGAACAAAATGGTTTGCAAAAACTCCACTTTCTTCAGGATTTATTGAAGCCTAATAATATAAGCTGCCATCTTCTACTTCACATCTCCTGCCCAGTTCTTCCCACAGTGTCCACCTTAGCATACAGGACCAGGTCTTTGCACATTTTAAAAGAAAAAGGTTATAACACTGGGCACTGATGAAACATAAAATTTAAGTAAAATAAAACAACAGCTTATATCTTCCTTATACAACATTCCCATACCTTTTCAAAAAAGAGCAGTGTCTTTCCTTCCTGTGGAGTGGCAGGTAAATCTTAGGTGGAAAGTTTTACAAGACATAAATACCCAGGTAAAAGAAAACAGCCTTTTTCAGCCCAAACAACTCATACCATAAATGTTGGCTCCTGTATATTTTGATTGCTTGCTTCTTTCCTTTTCCTGCATTAGATTGTCTGAAGATTAAGGCATGGTTTAAGACAGACCTTCCATGGAATAATTTGAGACCGTAGTCTGGTAAGCTTCAAGAGTCCAAAGTCCACCGATCACTTATTCTTTCCCCACTAACCTCTGCTCTGCCAGTACAAATGAAAATGGATTCAGACAAAAAAAAAAAAAAAATCATAGAATGGTTTGGACTGGAAGAGACCTTTAAAGGTCACCTAGTCCAACATCATCAACTAGAGTAGGTTCCTCAGAGCCCTATTCAACCTGACCTGGAATGTTTCCAGGAATGGGGCTTCTATTACCTCCCTCAGCAACTTGTTCCCACGTTTCACCACCTCATTGTAAAAAATTTCTTTGTTGCACCTATCTAAATCCCCCCTCTTTGAGTTTAAAACTATTACCTCCCGTCCTGTTACAACAGGCCCTGCTAAAAAAAAAAAAACACATCCCCATCATTAAGACTTAAGTCCCCCTTAAGTATTGAAAGGCAGCAAACAAGGTGTCCCCAGAGCCTTCTCTTCTCCAAGTTAAAAGCCTTTTAGAATTTTATTTAGCGGGTCTGCTTTTACAGCCAGATCAGTTATCTGATTCACTCGTTACTTACACAGGCTCTTGGTGTGAATAAGCATCCAGGGATGAGAAATTAAGACACTGGGAGTGAGATTGGGGACTACTTTCCCTATCAGAAGTATCAGTTTAAATGTACATGAAACTACAGGGAACCTGACAACTAAGACAATAACTACTGCCATAAATTATCTGTATGCTTTTGTTATCACTTGCTTTTTAGCTCCCAGAGCTCTTCCTCCTCTCTGAACCATCAACCTTTCTCAGTCTGAGACCTTCACCAGTACATACTTTCTGCTCTTTCCATGCTCACCTTTCTCACCAAAAAGGGCTACCCAGTGCTGGATTCTGCTGTAATTAAATAGAAGAGTTTTTCAAAGGAAAGTATGAAGATCACAAATAGCAGGGAATGTTTGGTAAACAATGCTTCATCTGGACACTGTAAGCTTCATGTATTTTTCTTTTGCCTCTCTGTTTTTGTTTTATACTGTTGACTCCAACTTTTAATGACAGAAGATATTTTAGCATATTTCTAGGTCAGGAATGCTTAAGAGAACTTTTCACAAAGAAAGCATTGTCCATCTGAAGGGAAACTCAGTGTATACTCCACCTAAGTAAGCTACACATGTTGTTTGCAATCAGCAGATAACTTTCCAGACCTAAAAGAACTCAATTTCTAGAAGCCAGAGATAACATGTATAAAGAATCAGATAGGCTTTGGATTCGATAGACCTGATTAAGTGAACAGTAGTGAGATACATGGCCAAAATAGATGCTACAGAATGAAATTCAGCTCAAGGGGAAGATAGCTACACAAAATATACACAGCAATTATTGCTGTGCTTATCAAGGACAGTAAGAAGATACCCAGTGGAGAGACAGTCCAAAGCTAGGATTTGAAACCTTTTTATTTTGGAAGTAACAGTCCAGGTAAATTGCACTGGTCTCTAACAAGAGAGCAACTTTCCTTTATTCTCCCCTATAAAGAGTCACTTCCATTTTGGAAGCAGTTACCACGCCCCACATAATGACCAGGATGCAAATACTGTAAGGACTAAACCTCATCTTCAATTTTGTCAGTACTTTAGGAATATGTTCAGCAGGTGTGATGTGGCATTAGTGCAGATCCACACTGGCATAAGAAAAAAACAAGTGCAAAATATTCCTGTGATTGTAGCAGATAGGTTACACAGTTCATCAAAATTTGGTCTTTTCAAGTAAAGCAAGTAAGCAGTGTAACTTAGAAATTACAGCAGGTAATTCTTCCAAGTCTGTTGGTGTGAGCAGCACCACATGAACAGTGTGTTTGCACATGCAGCACTTTCATAGTCATAGCACTTTCATGTCACCCGTGGCACTATTTTTGTGATCCCAGAAATGTGAACAAGTTAGTCATATAAATGTACTCCCTCAACTGCTAAAGCAAAATCAGTAGCTGCTTCAGATGTAAAGATCATAGCAGACATATTCTGTTAAACTTCAATACTCTTAAGAACTTTGGTTTTAGAAGAGCCTGTAGACAGTCTTCCATTTTGTAATCAGAAAGGGACGGAAAAACTTCAGCAACGGTATGATTAAGTGTTCTGTTAATGTTCTGCTTAAATACAAGACAAAGTTGGATCATTTCACATCCACTTTCTATCAGCCTTGAGGTTCAGCTGCTCTGCCCTTTGCCCCAACCCTGCCACAGCACACAGACCCCTTAATCAACAGGTTCCAATATGGAATAGAGAGCAGGGTGGACAAACTATTTACATGCCCTGAAAGGATGACAGAGTTGAAAGTATCTCATTCAAATCTGTTTCATTATTTATGCCATAAAATTACTATCTTAAAGGAACCTACCAGTACTCTGACATTATCCTGAATATAAGAGTAAGGTAAGAAAAAATACCTTTTTTTTTTTTTTTAAATGAAGACTACAGACTGCATAGCTGCAGAACATAAAGCAAGGAAAGAGAAATAAAGACTCACAGATAAATACACCTCACACATTAGCTCCTAATACTGCTGCCCTCCTTTTGTGATTCTGGCCAGCAGTCCATTAAGTGCTCATAAACTCCAGGCTGATGATCAGTTATTCAATAACACCTTTAAACCACATTAATGGACAGCATTTTAGTAGCAGAAGTCCTCACTTTCTTTTAACATTCAACTTACCTTTGGCAATGGCTTTAATTTGCATCTCTCCCTTTACCTTTGGCAATGGCTATAATTTGCATCTCTCCCTTTACCTTCATTCAGGCAGGAAGGTATTTCAACTTTTTCCAAGCGGGGGGAGTCAGACACCAGTTTGAGAAATGTTCATTCACCATAGAATAATTCAACTACTGCCTGCCTACAGGATAAACAGAGTCAACCAGTGGCTGCTCCAATGTGCAGCTAAATCCTCAACAGAATTATGAGCAGACACTTTTGCACAAGACTGGGCTGTACCCTAAGCAGAGATAGAGGCCTTTCTTCATATTTCTCATGTAAATATACTGTGTGTGACTTTTCTTAAATGACAAAGTGCACAATCACAAGAATAACACAGGCAGTGTGTAACTGGTTCTTACTGAGCACAAGATACAGTGATAACTAAGAACCCCCTTGGAGCTGATAATGAGGCTGGGATGAATGCTGTTTAGTTCCCCCTCAGAGATGCAGTGGCACACGAGTACTCACACAATAGTACGGGCAATTTCATCAAAAATACACATGCCAAATAATCTCACTGCCCTTTAATCTACAAAAAAAAAATTTGCAATTCCAACCTGTAAAAGTATCACAGGATCTTATTTCACCTTCATAAAAATCAACCAAAAAGTCATGATGAATAAAATCAGAGGTAATTGTGACAATTAGGGCATTGCTTTAATTATTATTCCATTCAGGAATGTCCAGTGTATGTTATGCATAGGTTCACATTATCAACTATCAGAGATTCAGCACTCCTTCCTTCCCACTGTGTTGGAAATCATAGTTTATTTAAAAAAAAATAATGGTTCGTGAGTTCTCCCTTCAGCTCAATCTCTTTCAGAGCAGGAAAGAGGTCAAAGTTCCTGTAGCTCCTGATGGCATTAAAGGGAACACGAGAGGTAATGATGTGATGCGATAAAGGCAGTATCTCCCTGTGCACACCCCTGTCCTCCCACCACTATGTAAACAAAATAAACTTGTAAGGACACATCGGCTGACCTGATCTGAAAAATACACTGTCCACTGTAGCGAAACAGACAATAATGCATGACAGTCTCAATCCTTAATATGATGTTTTAGCATTCTTTCTACACAAAAAACCTCTCCCGGGCACCCTCAATGTAACAAGTAACTACAGAATGATACTTACAGACCCTAAAACTGACTGTACAAATTGTGTCTGCCTGTGGCTATTTTTGCTTTGGTTTTGTTTTGCTATTGATCCAAAACCTCTTCACATTTACTTGATGCAAATTCAGAAGTTCTAGAATGTACTTCTCCTTTGTTCCAAAAGTTTTTGAAGCCTTTGACTCAAGACTCTCAAGTGTGTAAAGCATATGGCGTATCCTTATGCATGCCATGTTTAAATGGTTAAAAATGGTTCCATGTGGAAAATTAAAAGTGACATCTCCAACTTCCTTCATCTAGCTCCACACATAGTGGCTCTTCCCTCTTATGAAGAGCTTTACTTTGAAAACATACCATATGCTTAAATAGCTATAGTAGCAATAGCTACTCAAGGTAAACTGATTCCCCCCCTACTTCTTTGTCAAGTTTAATAAATGAATCAATTACCTCAGCAGTTCTGTCACTGGTGTGATTTAATTCTGAATCTCTAGTGAAAACTCCAGTGCTTACACTTGCATAAGAAGTTATCACTACCTGCATTTTGAGACTTTTGCTCTAAGAAATATTTACAGAAGAGTCTAGTTTCCAAGCAAACCATTTCTGGCCAATATAAGTTTCATTTCTTCTTTTTTAATTATATCAGCCAAGTGTACTTGCACCCACAGAATTATTTTTCTCAATTACAAATAAAAATGATTGTGATAGAACACACCAGGTCACAATGCAACAAATTCCAAATCATTGTGGTGTACAGCATAGGGATAAATCAACAACGAAAAACAAGGAAACAGAAGTGCCTTAAAATGACTAATGCCAAGGTTTTACGTATATGAAGCACTGTCTACAACTATTTGCCATTTCTAATTCTAAAATTCTAGAAGACCAACACCACCATACCCTTTGGTGTCAATGACGACTTCTGCACTGAAATATTCCTGCAAAAGATACCTCTAGAGCAGATCTATCCGCAATTGTAATCCTCATCTGAGAAATCCTCTCAGATTGTAACAGAGAATTCCAATGTGAATTTAGATAGTTGTTATTCATTTAAAAAAAAAGTAAATATACCATCTCATGATAGTCACAAATATTTCAGTAGAAAGAACAGTGCTTGAAGTTCTACACTCTACTTGCATGTTCTCTGCTTCCATGCAGTGAGGATGGGCATCAAAGAGCTCACTTAAACTAAACTGAACAGCTTGACCAACAGGGCAAGACTGAGGTCTGACTCAGCATTTTGCCCTCTGTTAAGAAACTAATAATAAGACTGTGAGAAGCTGTCACTTAAGAATAGCCACAAGAAGGTTGAAAGCTTATGGGCAAGAATCATGGATTGAAACAACAAAGGGAACCTCGTGGTTGGTGTCTACTACAGGCTGCCCGATCAAGGGGACCTTATCGATGAGGCCTTCTTACTCCATCTCCGAAGGCATCACGCTCACAGGCTCTCGTGCTACTAGAGGATTTCAACCACCCCAATATATGTTGGAAAAGTTGCACGGCAAAGTGTAGGCAATCCAGGAGACTCCTGGAGTGCCTAGGTGACAACTCCCTAAGGCAGGAAATAGACACCCTACCCGACGGGATGCAATACTAGACCTGATGGTCACAAATGCTAGTGAACTCATCAGGGACATCAAGATAGGATGCAGCATGGGCTGCAGCAATCATGCATTAGTGCAGTTCACTGTCCTAAGGGGTATAAAGGGAGATGAAAAGTAAAGTCAGGACTCTAAATTTTAGGAAAGCAAACCTCCAGCACTTCAAGGAGTCAGTCTGTAACACTCCTTGGGAAACAGTCCTTAGGGACAAGGGAGCAGAGCAGAGCTGGCAGATCTTTAAGGATGCTTTTCATAGAGCACAAGAACTCTTGATTCCCAGCTGTAGGAAATTGGGTAAGGAAGGAAAGAGACCAGCATGGCTGAGTCGAGACCTTCTGGTCAAACTAAAACACTGCCCTGGTGAGACCTCACCTGGAGTACTCTGTCCAGCTCTGGAGCCCCCAGCACAAGAAGGACGTGGACCTGCTGGAGCGGGTCCAGAGGAGAAGCACAAAAATGATTAGAGGGCTGGAGCACCTCTCCTATGAGGACAGGCCGAGGGAGTTTGGGTTGTTCAGCCTGGAGAAGAGGCGACTCTGGTGGGAACTTTAGTGACCTTCCAGTACCTGAAAGCAGCCTGTAAGAAGGGTCTATTTACAAGGGTTTGTAGTGACAGGATGAGGGGTAATGGCTTGTAAGCTAGAAAAGAGCAGATTTATGTTAGACATTACAAAAAAGTTCTTTAATACGAGGATAATAGATCACTGGAATAGGTTGCCCAGAGAGGTGGTGGAGGCCCCACCCCTGGAGACATTCAAGGCCAGGCTTGATGAGGTTCTGAGCAGCCTGACCTAGTTAGAGATGTCCCTGCTTATTGCAGGGGGGTTGGACTAGATCACCTTTAGAGGTCCCTTCCAACCCAATACATTCTATGATTCTATGATTAGTGAGAAAACATCATTTGCCTCAACAACCCTTTTGAGCCTGCTCAAGGCCTGGGTGATAAAGCAAGTGGAATTTTGTGCCAATCTGGTGCTTCTGGAGAGAGAAGTAGCTTTCAGACAGCAAAAGGCAATAGACTAAGAATCCTTGGTGCTTGTGGGATATGTAAAACTACACTCAGACCAGAAGTATATATGAAGTGAACATAAGTCAGTTTGCAAGTGACCCAACCCTGAGTATTTAAAAAAAAAAAAAATTTCCACAAATTTAAGGTGAGAAGAATCTGCTGCAATCACAGACTAGAGCACTTAAAATTGTCTTTGCAGCTGTCTTGAAAATGTCCCCACATTATTGCTGTAGTTTAGTCAGGCCTGGAGGGGAGAAGGATGGAGCCGAGGGGAAGGGTGGATCGATGGCAAAAGATCAGCTTATTACCCACCTGTACTTCCCAGAATGTTAAGGGTATTACAAAGAGATGATGCCACTGAGGACCTAGAATAATATGCCCATCTGTGTCACTGATCATCCTCACACACACTCTTTCTTAGTGTCAGGATAACTGGTTTTCAGGAGAATGCAGCATACTCTGAATTTGCAGTTATAACCTAAGTATCTATTAACTTCTCTTGTTCTCCCCATCCATTTTTTTTTTTTTTTTCCAGAATACATTTCTCATTCTCCTGATATAGACAACACAACGCTGAAACATTAAAACTTATTTTAAACCTGAAGCAAATGATCTAGTAAAAAAAAAAAAATCAAATTACAGTGTTGAAATAACAAGAAAAAAACCCCATACCTTTTGAAAATCAGAGATTACTCTGTAGAAATTTCCATTGTTCCATTGTAGAGAATGTCGTCTTTTCCCTAAAAAAAAAAAAAAAGCCTTAATTGTGCATACTAATATTTAATTACCTAGTAAAAATACAGTGAACTACTTCAAGACCTTTTTCCCCCAGAAATCATTTCTCCTTAGGGATCAGAATATGTACACTGTAGCAAGCATAAACATTGCACACTCAGTGAGTTTTCATTTCAAGTTCATTTTATTTTGTAATTTCCTCCTTTGTTATCTAAACAAAAGCATCACAGCTGCAGGTGAAACTAATACATGGTATCCCTTCTTCCAAGCATTTAAAATGAGTGGGTAACCCTACACAATGGAGACCAAGAATGGAGGAGTGCATCAGGAGCAGAGAAAAAGAAGATTCATTTTATTCTGAGGTACATAATAGGTCTCCTTCTCAGCCCAGCTTTTGGTAAAAAGAAAATTATGCCATCATTACCAGTGCTGAAACATACCTTCCCCATTGCTTTTGCCTTAGAAGGGTGAAAATATCAACCAATTCACTGATGTCCACCTCTGTCATTCCCCCTTCTATTTGTGTGAGGAAGGGGCTGGCAGAACAGAGGCATTTGATGCTTCTGGGCAGCACAAATGGATAAAGGGATTTCACGCCATTCCCAAGGCTCCAGACATGAGGGCAGCAATAGGGTCAACATCAGAATCCTAGTAACATTCCAGTATTTGCACAGTCTGCAACATACTCCGTGCATCATAAAGTTGAGTGTTTCAAGGAAAAACTGGCCTCTTCCCAAGCTTCTGCCTAGGAAGCACTTACACAGAACCTCTGGCTCTAACACGTGTATCAATAACAACAGCTGCTTTGGTTTTGCTACTTTTTTACCCTCTTTTTCAAAAATACACAAGCTCAACTGATTTCTTTATCCAAGTCATTTTTATGAGAGCTTAAAATGGACATGAGCACAACAGCCACTCAACAAGCAAAGCAGCATATTTTTGGAAACCAGAATTAAAAGAACAAAAGTGTTCAAAAAATGAAGTCAAATTCAAATTTAATTAGAAATTATGTATTATGAGAGAAAATGTTTTAAAAGAAAAAAGAACAAGAGTGTTCAGCATTGAAAAATAATACGAACTTGACTGTAGCTCTTGCAAATGAATCTCTATCAAGAGCTCCTACACATTTGGACAAAACCTGTATTTTTCTCTCTCATTAAGCTTCATCTTTTGTCCTTCAAAGTAAAATAAATCGAACCCTAAAATTGAGCTCATCCACTAGGTGCATACTTAGGATTCAATTACATCTGAGACCTTTCAAGACTGAGGTACAGAAGGGAAAAAAAAAAGCCTCAGCAAGATTAGAAACAGAGGTTCTAGAAAACAAAGTGTCTCAGCCAAGAGAGGCCAGAGCATGTCGTAGGTCTAGCATTTGCCTTGAAAACTTACAGTGCATAGAACATCCCAAGTAGTATCTTGGGGGGACTAAGAATCATGGCAATCACTGTTACAGAAATGGGAGCAGTTAGTTTCCTGTTGAAGTTTCCCAAAGTTACCAAAAACTTCCATTAAAACAGAAGTTTTTCCAAAACATACACAGCCACTCAGAGACCGATGACTAGGTACTTTGTTCTCATTAAAGATTGTCGGCGCCTTCTTCTAGTAAAAGAATACACAGTGCCTTTGATTATTTTTTTAATGCCTCAAATGCTTTCATTTTGCTAGGGCACTTTCAGGCTAGCCTCAGTAGGTCATAATTACACGACAAGATACCACTGGGTCTCCACCACCTCACAGCTGCACACAAAAAGTGTCATTACACTTACTTTTGGGGTCAACTAAAGCCAACTTAATGCTAAAATAAACTCACAATTCAAAATATGTTTCTGTTGGAAAAACAAACACATAACAAAAATATTTTCTAGCATGCAAGTTACTCTAATAGTCTGCAGTAAGAGATAAATCTCAGATATTTTTGTTCTCTTGCAGATTGTGGTCAAATTTCAACACTGTTACATCAGCATAAAAGCCAGCACAGCTCCACTGAACTCAGCAGCATCCTACCATACCTAATGCATGTAACAGAAACAGAATCTACTTCAACTGGTTTTAATGATTGACAGCTTTCTTTAATGGTAAAATTGCCATTAGGCTCTGAAATTTCTCATGTTCCACGTAAACAAATGAGTACAATCTCATCAATTTAATGAAAAAAAAATATTTTTTTTTTACTTATGCAAATACCAAAACCCTTTTTCTGATCACCAGTTAAGTATTTCTTCAAAAGCTTTGTTTGTGTTCAAAATCTCCAATGGCCCTTTTAGTAAGGCTGTAAATTCTTTGAGGGAAATTCTTAAAGCGAGAGTCAAGTCTCTGTTACTGAGGCAGAAACACCGAGCAATTCATAATTCACAGTAACCTGTACTACTGATAGGGTAACAGACAGCAACTGCAGCCTCAGGCTGCCTTTGTTCCACAGCTCATTGTAAAGGCTAAAATAGAAACCCTCTAACATGTCCATTTCTCTCCTGTTCCAAAGAACAACACTAAATTTTTTAAAAGAGGTGAATAAGCTGCTCCTAAGTATCTTGATACCTGTGGGGTTTGGGTTGTTTGGTTTGGGGTTTGTTTGTTAGGGGGTTTTGTTGTTGTTTTGTTAGGTTTGGATTTTTGGTTTTGTTTGTTTGTTGTCAGAGGATCATTAATTTTATGTTTCTCACTTCACTATATATTCACACACCTAACTACATAGGTACCACAGGATCTCAATTGCAACTGAACACCTAACCAGATGTTGAGGCATCAAATTCTGAAGCGTCCGATGTTCATCACTGGCTAGAACACAGATTTCTTAACTACTGTTCAGCAAGACAAGACTTGTTGACTAGTCACCTGAACTTTCCTATGACCTCAAACATACCATAGGGATTGTGTCTGCCCATGGTCCTGTCCTCCCCCCATGTGACATAACCCCTTAATAATCTACTGGGAAAGGACTTAAGTTTTCAAAATCCCCAGCTAAATCACGATAAAAGGAGGGACAGCCTTCATTGAGACTCTGGGCTTGTCAACAGATTTTATTTTCCTTTCAAAGCAGAAAACAAGCAGGGATCTAAGATACAAGTTTCTTTTTCACCTGTCATTCTCTAAAATGCCTGGGGAGAATGACCCATCAGGAACATACTTCTAGATGTTTGTAACCTCTTCACATCTATGGGCACTGGCCTACAGGTGAAGAGCATCTCCTTAAGTTACCCAAGTCATTAGAATCTTAACTTAAACATGACAATTTTAGTCAATCAGTATATCCTGACGCAGTCATTACCTACCAAACCTTCACTCATTTTGTGCCAAAAAAGAGCATCAACCATAGCTTATCTGTTTATTAGTTATTTTTAGGCACACAATCTTTAACATTCTTTCAGACCTCATTTCCTATACATCAATGTGAACATGCAGTTTCTAAAACGGCCCTTTCTTAGTTTGTAATTTTTTTTTCTAGATCTGGGAAAAATACCCAAACAACAAACGCCCCCCCCCCCCCGAAAACCACCAACTCCCATCATCACACAGAATCAACAAAACAAAAACCAAAACAAAGAAACAAAATAAAAACAAATAAAATTTCACTCTAACACTAGGCCTTTGATAAGATGATGCCAGCTGGTGCACACTTGTGGGCAGGAAACCACACTTAGCAAAACAATGCTATAGCAGCACTCTGCCTCCCAACAGAATGGAACAAATCTGTGTAGTGCCAGCTCCTGCCTTCAGTGGGGCAAGCTGTTCTAGTGAAAGCCAGTTTCAAATCATTCATCTGAAGCCTCTGAGAAACCTCATCTCCTTCCTGGAGTGGAGTCTTGCCAGGGACATCAGTCTGTTGCTGGTGACACACTGCACACAATTCAGTTGCTTCCTGCTCAAAGCATTACATAATTTGAGCCTCTGGCATATCTTTCTGAAACATCTCACGTACTAATCCACAAGATCAGCAGCCTCTTCAGTTACCAGATCACTATGCACCTTTTCTTCATTGATAGTGACCTGGATGGCACTGACTATGGGGGCATATGGCTGCCTGTTCCCGAGTGAATAAAAATTAGACAGTATGATTCACAGAGACAGACAAAAGCAGCCTCTAAATACATAGCTAAACACAATTATTGGTCAATAACTTCAGAAACTGTAAATAAAACCTCATACACCAAACAACACTTTATGCATTTCTAACAGAGGATAACTACCTACAGTAGTTATCTAGAAACAAAATTATTCTGCTGCAGTTTAAGAGGCTTTCAATCTATGAAATTACTCATTTCTGATAAAAGCATTAATCCAAGACTTCACTTAGAGCATTACAAAGAATCCAGGTCAATTTTGGTTAAATGCTTTTACTCTGCTTGGACCAACCAAATTTTTTATACAAAAAATTAATTCTAACTAAGAGTAAAGTTTAGGAGTGTCTCACCATAGCCAAAGAAACCAAAAATGAAAGGGCAATCCCAGATGGAATATACACTCAGGGCTGGCAATGGACAGCATGCAGCAGGTGAGAAGATGGGAAGAGGATGAATATTTCTTTCAAGCCAGCAAACCACCAGCTGCCAGCACTTGGAATCACCAAGGTAAAAATGCCATCATCTCAGGTCTCCTGGGGAAGCTCAGCATAATCACAGAAATCATACTGTAGCTCAGTCATTCTTTTTGGGATGTGTCCCATGTTAACAGAAACTGGGAGCTTGTTTCTTATCATTCCTGTTTTGAAATGTAGGCCACCAGCTCCAACATAGTATATCCCGATCCACACTTTTACTATTCTAATCCTCCATAAAAGCAAGAGAAAGGGATTAAGCAGTATTATTTTTCCCCTTGAATATTTACTGAGATAATCACGTATTGGTTATAATACAAGATACACTGCACAGTGCAAAGCGACACAAGCCATTCCCGTAACACATGGGAAAGTACGTAACTGATCATAATAGGTATGTTCCTTCAGGAAGGTTAAATGGTAGCAAACTCTTTTAGAATATACCAAATAGATGCACTCAGCTTTTTTATACAGCCCCTTTTATGACAATCATATTGTTATACTTTTTTAAGTGGTTTTACAAAATGTTATTAATTACTAAAGCTGTCTGTGCATCTAGAGAACACTCTTTCTATGCCTTCTTTCCTTCCTACTGGACTGCACTGGGAAGATACAGCTACTGCTGCATATTTACAGCCATTTTTATGCTAGCAGATGTTAAGACAAAAAAAGCTGCTTTTCTTGTCTTTCAAGAAGAAAGTGGTGGGAATACACAGACACTATCAGTAAAAGCAACCGAGGATAGCAAACCATAGGCCATAGACATTTCATTCATACAAATGCCTCTTCCCCCTTCTTATCCTGCTTTCCAATTTTTTTTTGATTCCATAGAAGAATCTAACTGGTAGTCGCTTCACAGTGCACTGCAAGGTCTAAATACTGGCAGTTTTTTGCATCTCAGCAAAATATACATAGCTGAAATTAAATTACAGCTGGCTTAAAAACACTTTTATTTTGCTTCTACCCACCTAGAACACATACCCTGTTCAAAGTAAACATGTTTAGTCACTGAAAAATATTAAGTGTAAAAGAAAAAATTATGCTGTAATAAACAGAGATAGAGTTCAAGATGATTTTGATTAAAATCTCTGAATCTGGCTGGACCCAGTTAGTTAAAAGTGGCATTATTGTGATGGAAATAGCATGGTACTTCAATGCAAAAATTACTTGTATTCTACCAGATACTAGCATAGGAGTTGAAATACATTCAAAAAAAATTTAAATATTTGCATTATTGGTTTGTGTTATTCTACCGAGTTTATTTTTATACCGAGTTTAAACGTTAAGCAGCAAGTACAATGCAAGTTTTTAAAATTGATGCAGTTTCTTGGAGCAAAATTTGATACAGCTAGCCAGATTTCCTGTCCACTAGTTTCTCCCAAAGAAAAAATGGGATACATTGCTTTAATTTTCTGTTTGTCCAGTTAACAGATCAAAGCATTACAGACCAGCAACAGAGGTTTACAGAGCCTCACTGTGCAAACATCCTGGGCCTGATGCGGCAGGCTTTACTGAAGCAAATCTCTATGATGGCAGCCAGTACTAGTCTGTGCTAGGCTGTCCAAGGTAAAAACGTACAATTTAAAGGGAAGTCAGTAACTTTGAACTCCCACTTGACTGAAAACTATTAAAACATGCAGCTTGAATTTTTATGCTGATCTTTGCCACATGTAATTAGATTTGTTTCACCCTTGCATTCTGTTGCCTATATACTGAAAAGTGGGTTCAGCATTAGGCCCTTCTTATACCGTTGTTATTAATTCTTTGTGGGAAGGAACATTTTTTAATAAGTATGTACAACATTTAAAAAAAAAAAAAAAAAAAAAAAGATTCCAGAACCACTAGCGGATCACTGCTTTAAGACTGCAAGGTGTCAAATAATTTTAGTACAGCTGAAACATCTTTCTAGATCTATACTTTCTATATCAGATTGCAATTCTGCTCGGTCTCTTCCATTTCTTTTCTCAGCCAATTGTGCAGTCAAGTTTGTTCAGGGTTTGTTCTTTGCTGCCTTTCTCAGAACTAAAAGGAAGAGGGAGGAAATAAACAGCAACACAACTGATATAAATGAGTTTTAAAATTGACATGGATGTTCAGGCGTAGGCCTGATTATCTGCAGCTACTTCAGTTCATGGGGGGGTTTCAGTTTTTTATGTGTACATATGGTTTTGACTTGAGTGTCTCTTTAAGCAAGTTTTGCTGATTCGGACTATCTCCATACTGTTGCCAAAATAAAAAAATAAAATAAGGCACTTCTGCATTATGCTCTGACTTACAAGGTTTACACCGGGAATTCTCATACCTAGAAATAACACAAAGAAGCACATTTACATTTTTGCTAGCTGGTGTCAAAGAGTATACGCAAAAAGACTCCTTGATAAATATCCTATATCAGACTACGCTTCCAAAACTGAAAAGAATGGAACTTTACTACTGCTGGGCTATAAATCAAAACTAGAGCTGTTCCATAACAAAGGTATTAAAGACAACAGCCTCTAAAAACTACATGACATGTCAATGTAAGCAGTATGAGCAATGCCTTGCTCCATACATTTAAGCTGCACTCCTGGCCGTTTCTCTTGGTATTGTGTGCCCCTGATTTACTTCATTTTGATTTGCAAGTCAAGGTCAAGTAGTAATTTACCAGAATCCCTGTTGCTAACACATACATTGCAGGACTCCCTCAAGTACTCCTACCACAATAATAATAAAAAAAAAAAAGTCTCAACAAGTGGAACATAAAAAGATATAAAATTGTCTGAAAGCTGCTTTATACCTTTAGACACTTCAGCATGTTGAACTGAACAGCATGGATGCTGTTTCTTTTTAACTTGCATGAAATTGTGTTGTACACATATACTAATTAAAAACCCTACTGCAGCGTATTCCCTCATCTGAGGTATCAGCAAATGGGCAACAATTAGGTTACAAAAAATACAAAGCTGGCTTTCTAAAAAATGCCATAAAATAAATAATGCAAGGATAGTTCCTGCCCCAGAAACCTTGCAATTTAGGGCATGAGGGAAGAATCCTTAAGGGATCGTACAGAACCTACCTAACTCCCCTGAACTGACATTTACTTTGTGCTGTACTTCAGTTCATATTTTAAGGACTACACCAGAAGTATGCACATTAGGCGCACTGGCCCCAGATGAGCCTGCCCATGGGGAAGGCTGTACCAGTCTGCCTTTCTCGTGGGACCAGCTACTGGACCCTCTGTGC
>JAAGNO010024927.1:3313-37248 GCA_033439905.1 Ceryle rudis
TCAGGGCTGCTCTCAAGCCAGTCACTGCCCAGCCTATATTGGTGCTTGGGATTGCTCCGACCCAGATGGAGGACCTTACAACCACTCTTTGGGAGTAGCCATCAAGCCAGTTCTTTATCCACTGAATTGTCCATCTATCAAACCCACATTTCACCAGCTTGGAGACCAGAATGTCACGCGGGACAGTGTCAAAGGCTTTGCTCAGGCCCAGGTAAATGATGTCAGTTGCTCTTCCCCTGTCTATTGATGTTGTGACCTTCTCTTGGAATGCCACCAGGTTAGTCAGGCATGTTTTGCCATTGGTGAAGCCATGTTGATTGTAGCCAATCACTTCATCATTGTTCATCTGCCTCAGTAGTGCCTCCAGGAGGATCCGCTCCATGATCTTACCAGGCACATAAGTGAGACTGACTGGCCTATAGTTTCCAGGTTCATCCACCTTTCCCTTTTTGAATATTGGGGTTATATTTCCCCTTTTCCAGTCAGTGGGGACTTCACCAGACTGACATGTCTTTTGGAATATAATAGTGGTTTAGTAACCTCATCTGCCAGTTCCCTCAGCACCTATGGGTGTATCCTGTCAGGTCCCATGGACTTGCACCCTTTCAGGTTCATCAGATGTTCATGAACCTGATCTTCACTTGCAATGGGCAGTTCTTTCATCCAACCCCTACCATTATCTTCTGTGACTCTGGGGGTGTGGCTGGAGCCCTTGCCAGTGAAGACTGAGGAAAAGAAGTCATTGAGAACTTCAGCCTTCTCGGTATCACTTGCCACCAGTTCTCCCGTATCCTTTCTGAGGGGGCACACACCTTCCCTAGTCTTTTTCTTGTCATTAATAGACCTATAGAATTCTTGGCGTTTCCCTTGATCTCCCTGGCTAGATTTAATTCTAACTGACCTTTTAGGTTTTCTAACCAGGTCTCTTGCTGCTCGGGCAGCTTCCTTGTATACCCCCCATTCTAGCTGTCCTTCTTTCCACTCCTTGTAGAGTTTCTTTTTGCAAGACAGCATGCCCAGAAGCATCGTATTCATCCAGGCAGGTCTCCTAGCATTCTTTCCTGCCTTTCTCTTTGTATAGTTTGCTCCTGGACACGGAGTAGGTGATCCTTGAATACTGACCAGCTGTTGGTGGTGGTCTCAGCACCAGGTTGGTGCTGGTCTCTTCTCTTGGGTAATTAGTGATAGAATCATAGGGAATGGCTTCAAGCTGAAACAAGGTAGGTTTAGAGTAGACACTAGGAAAAAATTCTTCACGGAAAGAGTGGTGGGATATTGGAATAGGCTGCCCAGGGAGGTGGTTGAGTCACCATCCCTGGATGCGTTTAAGAATCGCTTAGACATAGTGTTGGGGGATATGGTCTAGGAGTGAACTTGTAGAGTAGAGTGAATGGTTGGACACGATGATCCCATGGGTCTTTTCCAACCTAGATGATTTTGTGATTCTGTGATTCTGTCCTGGGCCCCCCTACCCTCTAGGGCTTTGTTCCATGGCACTTTGGCCAGCAGATCCCTGAAGCGATCAAAGTCTGGACGTCTAAAGTCCAGGGTCATAAGCTTGGAGTACATCCTCCTAGCTGCCCTGAGGACCTTAAATTCTATTGCTTTGTGATCACTGCAGCCTAGGTTGTCCCCAAGTTTCACATCAGTCACCAGTCCTTCCCTGTTGGTCAGAACAAGGTCCAGAATAGCCCCTTTCCTTGTTGGTTCCTCTACCATTTGGAGGAGGAAGTTGTCATTTACACATTCCAGGAATATCCTGGATTGCTGGTGCCTTGCTGTGTTATCTCTCCAGCAGATGTCAAGATGGTTAAAAATCCCTACAAGGACCACGGCCTGTGAACACAAAGCCATTTCTATCTGCCTATGGAGTGCCTTATCCGCATGGCTCTGCTGGTCAGGTGGCCTGTAGCAGACCCCTATCATAACATCACCTTTAATCTTAACGATACGCTCTCAAACAGCTCATCATCCTTTTCCATATGTAACTCCATGGATTCTAGCCAGCCTGATGCTCAGGCAGGTTACGCTTTGGTGTGAGAAAATGTCCAAATTAATACTAGAAGATAAACACTGTGCCTGGTGTACCTGAGTGTTCAGTGAAGGAAGTGGAGGCCCTCAAAGGATTTCAAGTAGAGCAGAGAGCTTCTCACTTACTATAATCATAGAACAGCACAGGCTGGAAGGGACCTTGAAATCATCTGGTTGGATCATCTGGTCCAACCTTCCCTGGGAAAGGGACCCCAGGTTACCTAGCACCCTGTCCAATCACATTTTGAAAACTTCCATCAATGGGGTCTCCACCACATTGCTGGGGAGGTTGCTGTAGTTTTCATGGTATTTCCCACTGACTGTGTGAGGAAGTCAGGTGTTTTAAGTACTGCCTCACTATATGTTTAAAATGCACATCTCTCTGGGGTGTCCAAGACTGGATCCCGCTATTATCAAGTCTTCATAGTAAATATTGTTTCTCAGCATGAATCCATGCTTATAAAATAGGCTTCTCATTTCATTTAGGTCCCATAGCTATTGCTGTAACACAAATAATCACAAATACAAGATTGAGATTCTCAGAAGGACTTGGGAAAATAAGTTTAAGGCAGTAAAATTTATATATAAAGAATGTTGAATAAGGCAGACTGAAAATCTGTGGAAAAATGTTGAAGAACAAGGTAAGTAGAGGTGGTAGAATGCTATAGGTAGAAAAAAAAATAAGCAAACTGTTAATTTTACAAGAATATGGTATTTGAAGATATGAAACTTTACATACATTTCTCTCTGGCGGATCTCTTTCAATAAAGAATATAAATCACAAAGACCTGATATTTCTTTGTCAATAAGTCAAGCAGAAAGCTTTCATTTTAGAGAAAGAAAAAAAAAAAAAAAAAAAGGCAGGAGGGTTAAAATAAAGGCACAGTCACATGGAAATGGAGATTTGTTTTGGAAAGTAATAGCAGAGTGGCATATGGAGTAACATACAGTGAAATATTTAGTTACATCATGCTACTTTTTGAAAAGAGTGTGTTAAATTATGAAGTAAAAACTAGACCAAATTGACGGAAAAATTTATTGGTAATGTAAGAAATTTATTTTCAATCCACATGGGTGTGCGAAGGTAGATGCAGACAATTAGTAATGAGAACTGCTAATAATTCAAAGTAAGATATATGTGATAGAGAGATATGAGAAGAAACCTAGAAATCCTTTTGGAAAGTTTATAGTTATTATTCATCCACACACTGGAAATTTTACAAGCTGTTTTATACAGTTCTCTGTATTATATAAGCATGACAATCTGCCAAAGATAACCTGCTTTTCCTAAAAAACTACATATTAGTCTAATATGTAAAAACACACAACATATTCATAAAAGCAAAAGCTCAACTATGAGAGAAAAGCTATATATGTGGAAGTGTAGGTGCATACACAGATCTAGACATGCATTATTTTAATGCTTTTTAGAAAATGTTTGCTACTATACAGGCATTGCTTGCTCACAATTGTGTTACATGTCTTCTGAACCTTTAGAAAGTTCATTTCCAGGGAGGGCACAAGGGGATCAAGAGAGGTATGTAGGAAGTAAAATTGCACCAAGGAGACAGACGTCATTAATCCATTGATCTGACTGCCTGGGTCTGTCTTTCTATGCATTGCTAACTCCCTGGCAGGCTCTAGCCAGGTAGCGTAGGAAGTGCTAATGTGATCTGACTCAAGATCAATACTAACATGGTCTTAGATGCACTATTTGTGCTTGCCAGAGTACTAGTTTGGAGACACTACTGGATTATGTTTTACACCTTTTTAGCATCTAACAAGCACTCAGGGCCTCTAACAGAAACCAAACACAATTAAGTAGCAGAAGCCAGGGAAAGCCTGGAGGACTTGGTGATATTGTGATAACAGAGTGAACCTTTGACCCCTAGGTTAATAGTCTAAAACTTGCTTAAATTAGTCATGACAGAGGGCTAAATTCTGTACCGACTTTTACCCCTTAGAGCCTCATGGAAACAAGCAGACTTGCAGGAAATCAGGCTGATCTAAAATTTTGTCTTCAAACTGAAAAGCAATTAGAAATGAATTGGAATTCTAAACCCTGTTCCTGCGATCAGTTTAGACATGCAAGCACACGGCAAGTGGCATCAGCTGTGTTTGCGAGGAACCTCCATGGGGATGCTGTAACCGCAAGCTTCGTCGTCCCCATCTACGAAGAGACCTATCCAGCTGGTGCCATAACCTGTCAGACGCCAGTGTGTGGTGGTACTGCTGCCATCCGCCCTGTGCATAAGCTGTGAGTAAAGGTCTTCTGCCTCCAAAACCAAACCCAGCTCCCTCCAAACCTGCCAAAGCTATCTGACAAAGAGAAGGGTCTAAATCAACTTAGAATTATTTACTGTCCGTAAGATCTATTCACTGCAGAGATTCAGAGTTACAGCTCCCATTCTAGCTACAGGATTCCATATAGACATTATGGTATGTAATAATTTCAGATAGCATATTTATGCAGAACCATTTAGGCTCCCTGAAGCACTTCACATGAGAGGCGTAGAAAAATATTATTTCACTCCCTAGCAAAATTAACCCACCCATTTACCTGAAATATACTTCTGTACATAAAGCATGTTAATCTCCGAGCAGAAGTCAAAAAAAAAAAAGGAATCTATGGAGGAAAGTTCATAAAGAGTTTAGTCCACAAAAGATAAAGAAAACAGCCTTGTTTACATCCAAGTGCTTTCAGATAGTAAGGGAAAAATTAATCTAAAAAAAAAAAATCAGAATCAAAATCTATGTTCTCTCTGACAAGACTATGTATTTTGCTCATGTGTATTTATCAGTTCTCTTTCTGAATTTTAAATTATTCAAGGTAGGACACTTTCACACTTTCATCAATTCAGACATTTGAGAAAATCTGTCCTGTTCAGACTTTCTCTTGGTTTCTCTGGAGTGTGGATACCCAAAGTGTGTGCACAGAAGTCCTCCTCCAGATCCATCTAGAATGCCTCCATCCCCACAGAGATTCTGGTGAAATTTGCCATCCCTGTTGGCTGAGCTCAGCTCAAATAGATCAGAGACGTGATGTAGAAAATGAGTTGCTAACACTGATTTTTTGTATGAAAACTAGTTGGGAAGAAGTCTTCATTTACCATGCTGCTAGAAAAGTGGATATCAATTCACCACCAAAGGACCCCCGTGAAGGACACAGACCTATTATACTCTGTGTTGTGACATAAGGCAGGCAGTTTATTACCCAGAAAAAAATCAGAATTAGACTCACCAGAAGTACTACATGGATAAAAGAACATGAGAAAATTGTCGTCCATGGTTTGAAACTACAAAATTGTTTATATTTCTTCCATTTCTTCCCCTGTTATTACTGTTTTGAATATTAATATTTCTCTAATTCTTTTTTGTCTAAAAAGTTGTTACTAGAGATGCTAAGAAACGAGCATGAAGAATCAATGGGTATGAGGCAATGTGGAATTTCTGCGCTGCTGTTTTTCTTTTTAAGAAAGCAAAGGATGTGTTCAATTTAAAGAGACTTATTTTTAATGTAAATAAGCAAATGCTGCACATAATCCACACAGTTCTGTAGCTTACGGATAACAAGTTTGCACGGCACAAGCAAGGCAGCTTTGTTTCTCTTTAGAGCTCAGGAAGGCGAAGGTCAGACAAATCAGAATATGGAACATTTGGTTCCTCATTGGCCTCCCTGGTGCTTTTTCCTCTCAGTGCATTTCATTTTCTTGGCAAATGTCTGTGACATATCAGTAAGTCATTTTAACACTTCTTTATGCCCTACTATTTCAGTTTCAAGATCATTAATAAAACAGCAGCTTGGAAGGTGGCACAACAGGCATTCTAGTATGCTAGCAGGTAGGGTTGCTGTCTGATTTTTATTTTTTTTCCCCAGCTATTAGCATAGCCAGACCTCAGCCTCATAAATAAACAGCACATAGTCTACAGAGAGTTTCATACGAAAAAAAATATGCACAGTATGCTTTTCACTGACTAGCTATGTGCTATTGAACCATCTATTAGAGAAACTTTACCCTAGAAATTCAGACCTTATAAATTTAAAGTTTTAAAATGAAACCCCCTCAGGCTAGCCCAGCATAAACAATTAGTTGCTCCCTGTTAAACTCCATATCCATAACAGCCCATTTTGAATGTTTCATAAGATACACTAAGGGACATCATTAGTATGTGAATTTCTTTTACAAAGATCACAATGAGGGCTTTAGGAAGAGAATGCACATATCCAGGGAAGATTGGCAGACAGAACGTCACAAGCTGCTCGTGCTGAGTCGATTCAGAATCATGTGAAAGCATTTGAGCCATTTAACTCTGTTACTTTTGATCCTTAAATCTCTGCCTTCACATAATCTCATGAGTACAGTTTTCTAAACCCAATTTAATATCCTATTTTCTTATTCCCTACTGGGTCTCTGGATTATTTCTTTAACTGATTTTACATCTTTTCTATTATTCTTTTTAAATTGTTATGATTTTTTTTTTTTCCTTTTTTTTTGTGGTTCTCATATGAAGGCATCTGAAGTTTTGCCTTTTAACCTATTTGCTTCTGATACAGTTCTGGGGTATCCACCATACAGTACATTTCCTCATCTATCTTTACAGGCAAGGCTAATTAACTGCTGCATCCATGATGCTCAACTTGAAATAGCATGAAATTCACACCACCTCCTCCTTGATTCCTAGCTCAGAATTCAACTTCAAAACTTGAAATCTCAGAATAGTTTTCCCCCTTTGTCCACATAAAGACATTCTAGATACCTTAACAGGAATCTTTACCTACAGATAAGCCTTGGACTTACTGAAATCAATAGCTAGAATTCTAATAATTAATCCAAAATAATAATTGAATCGTGGAATCATTCTGGTTGGAAAGACCTTCAAGATCATCAAATCCCACCAGGTCACCACTAAACCATGTCCCCAAGAGCCACATCTAAATGTCTTTTTACTGCCTGTAGGGATGGTGACTCCTCTACTTCCTTGGGCAACCTGTGTCAGTTCTTTATAACTCTTTCTGTCAATAAATATTTCCTCATGTCCAACTTAAACCTCCCCTGGTGCAACTTGAGGCCATCTCCTCTTGTCCTATCACTTGTTACATGGGAGAAGAGACCAGCACCTACCTCTCTACAACCTTCTTTTGGGTAGTTGTAGAGAGAAATAAGATCTGTTGAGGAAAAAAAATAATTAAACCTTTTAGGTAATTAGGTTGAATTAATATGATAACAGGGCAAATCATTAATTTTATCTCTGCTCCTCAGTAGCAAGGATTGTATTAGGAACAGTAAAAAAATTAAAAGGTTATCCAAGTTTCCTAAATTCACATACCTAGTGTGATGAGAAGAATAGTGGTTCTTCAAAGGAAAGAACTGTATTTCAAATATAAAGCATGTTCTATCTTACTCTGCATGGACTGAGGTAATCATTAAATTCATGTGTAATGTTTGAGGCCCACAATGTCATAAACTTTATATCAGTCAGGAATTACTCCACCTAAATGCTCTGCTATGTTTTATAACAGTGCATAGGGCCCAAAAGGAACAAAATAGTTTCTTATCAGTAATAATTCATACTTTTTCAAGGAAATCAATATGTGATGACATCTGAAGCAATTTATTGGTACTATGGGTAGATGGAAAACTTCAATGAAGACCAGAGCAAAATGCAAAACATGGAGCCTCTGTCAGATGTGTTCTTCTGTTGTGCCTATTTGTCACTAGTACCCACTTTAATGATACTGGGTTTATCTGCAACATGAGTGGAACTGTAATAATAATCTCAGTAGTAATTCACAGCTTTTCCAGTTTTGGGTTGAAGCTTTTTGTGGACACTCTTATTTGAACATAAGATTGCCTCTATATAAATTTAACTAAATTGGAAAAGAATCACCTTTAAGCTATATCAAAATAGGTCACTTAGACTGAAAAAATAGTGTCAGCCCACAGACTTAAAAGAAAATAATGAAGAGTGTGAATAATAGCTGATATATTTATTTGGATTCCATTCAACACATAGTGTTTTATAGCAGAAGTAGTGAGTGAGGGTTATTTTTAAGATAACTGCACTGATAGCAGGAAATCAAAACTAGGAAACACTTTTGGGGTTTTTTTTAAATCCTTATATTGCATTACTTCACAGGGTGGCAGATAGCACTGTGTTGTAGCCTGAACTGATCAGTGGATCAGCAGAAAAATACAGTAGAAAGAAAAGAAGGCCTGAGGGTCTGAAATGGAAAAGGGGGATTCTTAACATGCATCACAAGAGATGCAACACAAACTCATGTCAGGCATATGAGTAATTTATTTAGACACTTGCTTCCTACTAAGGTCCTTCTACTCTTGTTGAAAAGCAACTGCAAAAGGTACATATATATATATATATATACTTCTGAATCTGTCCCAAGGGGTTCAATATTAGGCAAGTGTTTTGTTCAGTTATACTGAACACTTAGAAAGGTTAGTCTCTTTTTGTAGTTATGTCTGTCACTGGTTTGCTGAATCAGGGCTCGGAAAATTGTCATCTTTTAGAACTGATCCCTGATTAAAGTAACAGAATAATAGCTGAGATCAGTCAGGCTTGTTCTGCCTATTGATCTTATAGGCTTTTATTTTCTTACAATTTCAAGATTTTTTTTTTTTTTTTCACAATTCCAGGTAATTTAGTTAGTTAGTTAGTTGGTTAGTTTAAATTCCTAGTTGCTGAGAGCTCATTCAACTGTAGTTAAAAAGTGAATGCCTTACAGGTTCTCTATTGATTATTTTCAATATAATAATTTCAAAAATAGCTTTGTGATATTCGAGTGCACTTTATAAATTATGCCACACAGCTTCTATATTATAGAAAATGTTGAGAACATCAGGGTGCATATTTTTATTCCTCTGTATGCATAGATAAAAACTGACATTTCCTAAGGGTGTGCTTTGGCCAGAGCTACCACAATGTTAAATAAGGCCACAAATTCATAATTTATTACTCCAGCTTAAAGCAAATACTTCAGCATCCAACATCAATCTATGATACTAAAATTCAAAATTGTTTTTCAGTAAAGGAAAAACTTATGAAAAAAATAGATTTTTTTTTGTTTTGCATTTATTGTTGCTTTTTCAAGTTTATTTTCTTTTAAAAGTGAACACTACTAAACTATCAAGTTAGCAAACAATGACTTTCAATTTCAACTAGTGCAGCACTAATAAATTCCCCTATAAACTGTTGCATGATTTATTTTACAAACATACAAATTGATACTCAGTGTGTTGCTAGAATAAAATTTGCTTCTTAACTAAATGGTGAATGTCTATGTGGGTTTTGTTTTGTTGTGTTATTTTTTTCAAATTATGTACAATTATTTGACTATATGTCCTGAAGACTGATAATACTTCAGAAAAAAACAAGTTTATTGAAAGCAACTTGGGGTTTCATCTGTGTACTGAGGACACTTACCATACTGAGGTAGGGTAAGAACATTTAAAACATCTTTCTACAAAGTAATTTAAGATTATTTGAGAACAGGGGAAACTATCTCCAAGTGGCAGAAAATAAGCAAAGAGGGAGGATAAAAACCAAAGCACTCCTCAGATTCCAAGATGTGTGCTGTCCACCTATATGCACAAGTCTGAATGGCACCAAGCAGGACACTTACAATACAGACCAGAATGTTCTCAGTGCTAAAATTCAAATTAAATAGTGCAATCTTGCTGTAAGTCTGTGTATTAAAACACATTTACCTGAGAAGACCTTCCCATGCTTCCCACGGGAGTGATTTTTGTCTTTCTACTAGTTTCAGAATAAAGAGAAAAGTGTGTGTAAATAAATAAATAAATACACACCATTTGTAAAAATTAATGTCTGCTTTCCCCAAAAAAATTTTCATAGGAACATATTCCCCTACTATGGGATGTATTATATAACAGGCAGGGGCAACAGCTGCTGAAGAGCAACATATCACTGGGATACTAACAAACTGGTTTAAGAAAAGAAAGAATAATACTGAAGAAAGAAAGTCTGCTTAAAAGATGATATCAGGAAATGAAGGGCTAAAATGCTGTCTTAAGAAACTGAAGCTTGGGACTGGAAGAAATCAGCTAGATCATTGAAGCCAGTTCCTTGCAATCACACACATTCATTGCCTCATCTAACATTGGTCAGATCATACCTATAGCTCTAAACTAAGCTATATGTCTATGGACTGCTACTCTAAACAGAGAGATGGGAAACTGTAGTGAGGTAGCAGTCTGAAATAAGATAAATCTTGGAGTCGCAAGTTCCAAGAACTAGCACTCCAAGCACGTCCCCATCCACTAAAACACATCTCAACAATTGTAGATAACTCCGGGGCATTAGGAAAAAGATTAAAGCAGTACAACTGACAGTCAGTGACGCAAAAGGAAAGAGAGAGCAAGAGTATTGCTTATATCCATATTCCTGCAGTAGCCAACAATTTATCAAGAGAAAATCCCATCAGGGATACAGAATCCACAAGTATCTTTGGTTACTTCTCAGTTCTAGGATCCTACTTTTTAGAGCATTTTTAACAATGTCTGAAATAGAGAAAAATCTCGTGCTGATCATCATATATGATATAGTAAACATGTGTATGTACAGTAAATAAATATCTATGTATAGTAAATAGACATATAAAGTACAGTATATGATAGAGTGAAAAAAAAACCATAATTTTTATTCTGTTAGTTGTGGGGAATCCTCATCATAATAATAAGGAGGAAGGAGAAGAATAAATATTCAACTTGTTTGACAAGTGGGTTTTTTATGGACAAAACCAGGGAGAGCTAAGTAAAAATAAGAATCCTTTTCCTGAAGAAAATTCCATTATAACATCACTTAAGGTTTTTTATTCATTTTTGCCTGAAAGACGATGACAAGGTAAAACACAGAAATTCCTAGCAAAACAAAATGTTCGGTGTGAAGTATTTTATTTTGTGGTGAGATATTTGCTCTGAGCCAGTTCAGCATCAAATATAACCTGTGACTCTCTGCATAGCCCACTGGGAGCTGTGGTTCAAGAGTCTTTTGCTCCAACTCTTGGCTATAACCTGTGCCACCTTTCTCTGCTGTGAGCTAGAACACAGTGGATATTTCCTACACTGAATTACCCTCCTGTCTATATTGTTGTCTATATCTCTATAAGACAGTTTTCAACTGTATCATTATGTTCTATCTAAATTAAAATAAGGTGTCCACAAACGTGTTCCCACAAATGAGAAAATACTATTTATGTGATATCAGCTGAACAAGGCTATCAGCTTTAGACTGCAATTTAATCTGTTTCATATTCACAAGCAAAATTTTTCTGAAGATATTTGACAAAACCCTGAGTTGTCTGAGATATCACATTGCTGGATTCTTATGACAGCTTATACTGTCTTTCAAATCCCGTGGTGTATTTTTTATCCACAAAGTTGTAGTTAACACTTCAAAAGGCTAAGCAGTGACAACAATATATGTCACCCAGTCATTTCCCATTTATTAATTACAATGACAAAAGCTGAACAGAGAATGAAAAAGAAGAAACTATTAACTGTTTAAAAAAAAACTGATAAAGGTCTTTGTTTCCCAATATTTTAAATGCTACTTTGAATTTGAGCCTAACTTTCCATCTTACTGAAAACATATCACTACATTCCACACATAACATCCTCAAAACTCTAAATTAAAGTCCTCCTGTAGCAGAGATTAATCCCGAAGAATAAGAAATCAAGTAAGAGAGCTAGGAGACCTGAATGAATGAGCAGGGAAATAATGAATAAACTTAAGTGGAAGAAGGAAGTATATAGAACATGAAAGAAGGGACTGATCACTTAGGATGAATACAAGTATGTTTTCAGAGGATGTAGGGATGCCATAAGGAAAGCTAAGGCCTCCTTAGAACTAAACCTGGTATGGGAGGTAAAGGACAACAAGAAGACTTTTTCAAGTATGTTGGAGACAAAAAGAAGACTAGAGGAAACGTGTTGAAACTGCTGAATGAAGGGGGTGCCCTGGTGACAGAGGATATGGATACGGCAGAGTTACTGAATCTCACCTTTGTCTTTACTGCTAAGACCAGCCCTCAGGAGTCCAACAGTGAGCCCTCATGGCCAAGAAGGCCAATGGCATCCTGGGATGCATTAGGAAGAATGTGGTCAGAAGGTCAAGGGAAGTTATCCTCCCCCTCTACTCTGTGCCGGTGAGGCCTCACCTTGAGTACTGTGTCCACTTCTGGGCTCCCCAGTTCTAGAAGGACAATGAACTACTGAAGAGGGTCCAGCACAGGGACAATAAGATGATTAAGGGCCTGAAGCACCTGATATATGAGGAAAGGCTGAGAGAAGTAGGTCTATTTATCTTGGAGAAGAGGAGGCTAAGGGGGGAATGTTATCAGTGCTTATAAATATCTAAAAGGTAGGTGTCACGAAGACGGGCCCAGGCTCTTCTCAGTGATGTCCAGTGCCAAGACTGGGGGGTAGTGCCCATAAACTGGAAAACAGGAGGTTCAACCTCAACATGAGGAAATACTTTTTCACTGTGCAGGTAACAGAGCACTGGGACAGGCTGCCCAGAGTGGTGGTGGAATCTCCTTCTCTGGAGATGTTCAAAAGCCTCCTGGACTTGTTCCTGTGTGATCTACCCTAGGCGATCCTGTTCTGGCAAGGGAGTTGGACTAAATGATCTTTACAGGTCCCTTCCTACCCCTACCATTCTGTGATTCTGTGAACAACAGGCAGAAATTCAAAGAAATTCAAAGAAAGATAACTCATGCCATCAGAGACAGAGACACCAAGTTTTCCTCCCAGAGCGATACAATTTGTGCATGACTAAAAGGCCCCACAGTAGTCAAATACAGCATGTTACAGTAATCCAGGTTACAGCAGCAATGACAGACATCATAGAGGAGTAAAAAGATCACAAACTAAGCAACACACATATAATGGAAAGAACTTTCTGAGGCTAGCACTATTATCTCAGACATTGCTGTTGTCCTTATTTCCTCATTCTCCCTTACTTAAGAATATATTTGAAGATGCACAAACCAAGCTGTTAGTTATAATACATTCTGAAGTTTAAAGTTTGAGCATTGTCCATTGTACACTCAGGTCTGGAATTTCCCTTAAGTTTTTCCTATCTTTCCAAACATGCACTGGCCTAGTTTTAGTATCTGAATGTCAGTAGTAGCAATCAGGAATTATACAGCTCACCCTTACAGTGCTAGGAAATGCTAAACTACCCTTTCTTTCCATTTGAAGTGTCATTATGAAACATCATTTCATAGAATCAAAGAATGGTTTGAATTGGAAGGGATCTTAAAGATCATGTAGTTCCAACCCCACCGTCATGGGCAGGAACACATTCCAATAAATCAGGTTGCTTGAAGCACCATTCAACCTGATGTTGATAGGGCATCAACGACTTCTCTGAGCAACCTGTTCCTTTGCCTCACCACCATCACAGTGAAGAACATCTTACTAAGTTCTAATCTAAATGTACTAAACGTACTTTCTTTCAGTTTGAATCCTATCACTACATACCCTCCCCATCTTTCCTGTAGACATACTTTTAAGTACTGAAGGGCTGCTATAACATTTCCTCAGAGCCTTCTCCTCTCCATGATCAACAGTCCCAACTCTCTCAGCCTGACCTCATAGGAGAGGTGCTTGCTGGACTTGCTCCAACATGTCCATGCCTTTCTTACACGGATTCTGGGGGTCCTAGAGCTGAAGACAATAGTCTGGGTGGGGTCTCATGAGAGTGGAGTAGAGGGAGAGAATTTATATTTGTGCTAGAGACTGCCTCAACCCAGGTGCAGGACCTTACACTTGACTTTGCTGAACTTCATGAGATTTGCACAGACCCACTCCTCAAGCTTATCAAGGTCCCTCTGGATGTCATCCCTTCCCTCCAGCATGTTGACCACACCACACAGCTTGGTGTTGTTAGTACACTTGCTGAGGGTTCACTTGATCCCACTGTGTATGTCACCTCCAAATATGTAAAACAGTGCCAGTCGCAATATCCAGCCCTGAAGAACATGTCTCATCACTGCTCTGAACTTCAACATTAAGTCATTGACCACAACTCTCTGAGTATGACCATCCATCCAGTTACTTATCCACTAAGAGGTCCATCTGTCAGATCCACCTCTCTCCAATTTAGACACAAGAATGTCATTCAGGACAGTGTCAATTGCTTTGTACAAGTCCAGGTAGATGTTTTTCTTTTCTTCCTTTTTTTTTTTTTTTTTAACATCACAATCTCCTACTCACTTTCAGGGTGGTTTAGATTTTCTTATATAATGACTATGTTTAGAAAACATACCTTCTATTTACCAGATCTACTCCAGCAATATTTTCAGCATTTAACTATGTGGAGGCATTCTGCATGCAGGTAACTTTTTGCTCTTATTCATCTATTCTACTCCCATTATCTAAAACAATGTTGGACAAGCAGCATATTATACCTCCACATTTCTGCAGCCATCCTCAGAGGTCTAGTCATCTCTTATCACTTATCTTACAACCAGCAGACAACTTCCACATAATATTTGAACTGTTACAAGCAAACACATGTCATTTGATTAGTTTAAGAGCTAGAACACAAAATTATCTATTAAGGTATTTCACAGAAACATCAGACTTGGCATTTAGTCAGTCTCCAGGGATCATGACTACAAATTAGTCAAGAAAGGCCCTTAATTGGGATTTGGGTTATTGACATGAAATGTGGCCATTGGTGACAATCCAGATATTTTGCAATATTCTGTCAAAAAAAAATACAAACAAACAAACAAACAAAACCCTGTATAGCCTGTATGGAGACAGCTCTGGGATAGCATGAATAAGCCTTTCATTCTAAAAGAAATTAGATTTTCTGGCTGAACCAGGCCTTGACTTTACTGTACATATAAATCAAGTAAATATCCCTAAAGAACATATCCTAGAAGTGTTTACAGTTAAACTCTTGTATTTCTTTACCATGATTATATGTTCTGCATTTCTCAAACAATGTACTGCTCATTCCTAAGTAATTTGGAAAGGACAGTAATGATTCATAAATTAAGCTGCTACTAATATTCTGGAAAGCATAGACATGTTTTTGTATTAGTTTTATAGTTTCTTCTAGATGAGGTATATAAACTCTTAGCTTCTGTAGATACCAAGTTCGATATAATATATTAAGTTGGCAGTAATTTTATGGTCTACTTGGGCAATTAAGCTGTGATGCAGGTTTTGTTGACTCAATCCCTCTACTTTTATTTACTTACATATGATAATTTTGGCAGATCAGAACAAATCTGAAAAAAAAATGCTTCTGAATGAAAAAGTTGAATTAGATTTGTACATTCAACCTTTTGCAAACCTCAGAGGTATTTCAAAATGGCATCAGGCTAAATCTCTTAAAATTGGTCATCAATTTTCTGTTAATGTGTCTTTAAGTGGAAGAAGTGCTCTCTGCAAAGGTTTTGGTTTGTTTTCTTTTTTTTTTTTTTTAAGGCAGAGGGGGGATTATCGAATTTGCTTAAAATCTATTTTCATTATTGAAGTCAACATAAATTCTAGTATTTTGGGGTATTGCCTTTATTGAGTTGGAGGTCCTTTTGTGTGATTTGTTTGTTTGTTTGTTTGTTTGTACTGGATCAGTCTGATATTATGCAGTTTCTATCTGAGCTACCACAGGGACGTTGTGGGTTCTGTAATTTAGATTGTTCACATCCTCATTGTTTTTCTGGTATAGCCTAGATTTTCTATATATATTGTGTTGATGCATAGAAATTCCCCTTTCTGGCTTCTGTCAAACAGAAAAGAAAAAAAGGATTCTTCCACTCTGTTGGCTAGAATTCATACAGCATATTGTGGGCACTCATTTTCAGAAAGTAAAAATGTTTCATTTTTTCAGCAACAAGTAACAAGCATTTTGTTATTTGCTATTTAAGAAATATTTTTGAATGTTTTCTTTCACAAATGATTTTATATATTCATTTTTAGTTCCACTGTAGAACAAAAGGAAATTTTTATGTATGAAATCTCTACAACATATATAAAACCCCCATTATTTTATAATCATATGTATATTAACATTTAGGATGTAAGAGTTTGTTTGCTTGAGGAAGAAACTTTTTCTAAGCTTTCTGCAAATATCTGATGATATTTGAGAAAAGAAAGGGCATGTACCACCTAGCAGGGAATGTTCTGTAAGCCCTGGCCCTCTCTTGCCTTGTGGCATGTTCATATACCTCTGCCATCTGTTTTAGTATGAGGCACTTTTGCACTGATATAATGACATCCATAAAGGGAGTTGTTCCCTTATAACTACATAATTAGAAAAAATCACACTTCTAACCAATGCCATTATACTAATACACAAACAATGAGTGGGCAGGGTCTACTGAAACATGAGGTTGCATTTAGATGTGCTTTTTGGGCATAGATGAGTTAAGATAAGAGAAAAAGATTCCTGTCATGTTCTCACTGCTCCCTCACTTAGCAAAGACAATCACCCATCAGATATGATAGGAAAAAATCCCTGTGTGGCTACCCTTCATCAAAATGGTAAAAGTGAAAACCCAGTGACACTGTGACTCTGATTGCTGGTTTTTAGCAATGTGACATAAGCAAGTTGAGAACACAGTTTTGCAGGCAGGACTAAGAGAACAATAATGCCCAGATAGGGTGGAGTGATGATCAGATTGTAACATCTCTGTTCAGCTCAGACGTGACCTGTGCAAGCACATCTGACCATGGCCTGACAGTGTGCTTATATTCCAGCAAGTAATAAAGGTGAAACTTCTGAAGAATTATTTGTCTTCCTTCAAACTAGACAAATGAGATCCCAGTAGCTGTGGATCCTCAGTAACTGGGAATTAAAATAGCACCCAAGTATGGTATAAGTGTGAATTATACTTATAGGCAACTCTCAAAACATCACCTGAGAGGGACTACTTTATACTGTCTTCTGCATTATTTTGAACTATTCCCATCCTGTAAGACTTAGAAAAGAAGCAGCTATAAAAACTGTGTGGTGTTCTGTTTGGATCTTTTTTCTATTATTGATCTTTTTGGTTTCTCTGCATGCTTGTTGTTCTTTTTCTTTATATATTCTCTTTGACAGACTGTAGCTCTTTTTTCAGTGCATTTATTAATTTGTTTTCTTCTCTCTTTCTATCTGTTCTTCATGTTCAGTCTCCTGGAGATGGATAACAGAATGATCACAGTAAAATTTCACTAAACTTTTCCAACATCCAACATGTAAGGGGGTTCAAAATCAGCCAAAATTTGCCTGCCCATCCATATTTAGGTGAGACACTGGAGTAATTGAAGCAGACACCTTCAGAAGAAAGTATTTTGAAAATATCATCTACTTAGATTGATAGATATGCCAACTCTAGGAGTATGTAATGTTGGCAAAATTACACTGTATTAGACTACTCTGTTCATAAATCCAACTCACAACCCCTTGACATGGACTCACTTATAAAAAAAGCAAAAATACCCTTCACAGTTTCTAAACATCCAGTACTTCTTAAGCCTGGATTCCCTTTGTAAATTTTTCTTTTCCTGATGCTTTGTATGCCATTTTAAAGACTTCATTAAAATAAATAAATATATATACATTAAAAACCCCAAAACCCTTCTATTCATTTCCTTATTACAGCATTCAAGATCTTTGTGGTACTGTGGCTAGTTTAAATTAACAGGACAAGGTCTTTTCAAATGAAACTCTTTCAATTAGTGTTTCAGGAAGCAATTAAATTGTCTAAAATGTATTAATGAATACATTGAAATCTGGAAGAGTCCCCTTTACCTAATACTTCCGTTATTAATGCACCATCTGTTTTGTTTTGTTCCCTCACTAGTGTACAGTTTCAGTAACCTCATGTCCACAGAAGACAGTATTCTCAAAAAGCAAAGCCAACAAATTTAAGCTGATAATCAGTGTTAATTATACAGTATACATTCAAAATAATTTTACAGGTACAATAATCAAGGATGAGTTTTTCTCTCTCTCCCTTTTTTTTTTTTTTCCCTTTGCGTCTCTCTGAATAATTGTGGGTTTGATCTTTGTTTTTTTGCAACAATAAAAACAATTAAATCTTTTCTTCAGTATCTGGGGTTATTTCTATAGCAGGGAAAGAAGCTAACTTTTGCACAAAGACATGTACAATAATAAGGCATAGAGGCAACAGAGCTTTCATGACAGAAAAGACCACAGGTATCAGATAAATTTGGGGTATTATTTGTCAAGGAGTGCTTGAAAGAATTTGAGCTAATCAAGATAGTGCCATGTGCATCACCATCTGTAGAGAGCATCCATAAAATATCCTGAGGTGATAACTTAAAAAGGCATATGAAAAATACTAATTTATGCAGGCTGCCAGAAGTATTTAATTCTGTTTTAAGGGTAGGAATAATCTCATTTGACCTCAAACCAAGTTAAAGCATCAAATTGTTTCAAAAACTGCTTTAAATGGGACAGATTGCTCAATTGCACACTTGTGACTCTTTCATGGGGTGAATCAAGGTGCAGGATGAGATGCCACACTTGCTGCCATTATAATGAGGGGCAGAGCAGTCACCCTTTCACTTGAGTATTGAACAGGTAATTTTTAAGGATCAGAAGCAACTTTAATGTTTCCAGTCCTTCCACCACTAATCCTGAATATGAGTTTAGCTATGGATATCCTAAGACATATTGCCTCATCTTCCCTGATTATGTTAGGAACACAGATGTTTATAAAACTAGAAGATTGCAAAAACTCCTTCATAATAAATTTCTGTGGGCCCTCCAAAGACTATGAGGCATATCTGTTGTTTAGAATGAAGGCTCTTTTTTAAAAAAGATGAGGCCAGTTGATGGCAAAGGGATTGTGGTGGGATTTCTTTGGAAACAGCTAGACCTTTAGAAATGAAAGAGCCAAAATCTGTACAGCTTCAGAGAACTAGCTTCAATGTACATTTCAAACCCAAGCTTTCAGAAAGGCCAGAGGTGATGTGCATCAGGAAGAACTGATCAGGAAGGGTATTATTTTGTTTTGATTGGTACCTCCGGTTGCTTGGGTTTGGTGTCAGGGGGTGGTGGAGAATGAAAAGGTTTACCACTTTTATGTGTTTAAATTATTTCTAGGGCCCAAATTTGAAGTTTTAGTTCCTTTTTCATTAGATTTCTGTGCAAATAGTGACTAGTCCCATGGCTGTGTAACATAAGACTGGGAAAGGGATTTGTATACTGCAAGACTTTTTTCAGATATGCAACAGTTTACTGTACTTTTCTGGGTAGTATGACAGATGAAAGTCAATCCCCCTTCCAAAGAAAAAAGAAAGTAACACATAGATCATGTGTGAGTAGATGAAAGCAGTCCGTTATCACTGTAAGGATTTTTTATATCGCAGATGTGTTACTAAAACAGTAAAGACAACTACAAAGTACAAACCCAAGGTGCTCAGGTCCTGCAGGCTGCATTGTACTTTTTACCATTTGATAATTTAAAAATTAGCTTGGATTCATCCACCTGAGCTGCATTTAGGTCCAAGAATTCTGAGAAAACTCTACTTTGTAAATTTGTAGGAACTTGAAGAGGAAAAAAAAAAAATTGCATTTGTGTTCACTTTAAGGAGGCTTTTTATTACCAGAGCAGTGTGAAGGGATCTAGCATAAAGGAGATTTAGTCCTTAAATTTTAAACATTATATAAAAATTTAAATTAGTCTCTATTCTTCAGATTGTTGTCATTATGGAAAGGTCAGAGATGATGAATTGTTTGTTGCTGCTGCAGATATAATGTACTGTACAGTTCTATTATTTGCTGTTGAAGAAAACATGATTTATTGGGTAGTGTCAGAAAATATTTGCTCCGGGCCTGCAGTATATGAAATATATAGCCTGTATTCAGCCATGCTGCTTAAGGGAACTACTGTACAATCCTCTGAGGCTAAAAATGAGATCTTTCTACTAGTCTAAATCATTATTTAGTGATTCAGTAGAAACGCTGTCTTCAAAATAGTTTTTAGAGCTACATATCATATGATCTAATTAACAAAAAATAAATCAAATTAAAAAAAAAGCCAAAAAAAACCCTCCCATGCACTAAATGGCATTTCAAATGCTACTGACCTTTATAGTTGTTTGAAGAGGCATTCTGTATGTTCCAACCACAGTCATGTGATGGGAGCCACAGTTAGAAAGTCAACAAAATCTGTGTCTGCTAATAATAGAGAGAAAGATGTAAGTTTAAACACTAACTTGTATAAAAAAGCTATATAGAAACAGTTTGTTCATCTTATTTTAACATTTTTATTTACTTTTTCATTATTCTCAAATCAGAATTAAAAAGCAGAAATAAACAAAATGTTAAAAACCTAGAATGTGAGGTAACATAAAGTTTAACTTGAAACTGTTTGCTTAGTTCTCCGAATTTAAAAACTACTTAATCTAACTGAAAATTAAAATCCAGAAGGTGATTTTAAATGACAAAATTTGAGATACTGGAAGAATGTGGATGATTTTGTAAAATAAATTAAATCTAACCACTTTTTTGCAAATGTACTCAGTTTCGGGAAGTTGGCCCTTTCTAGCAAATAAAAATTGAAGAACATTTTTAATCTGCTTCAGTTATGTATTCTGATCTATAAATCCATCATTTAATTTCATATCATCAGTGCTACAGCAATGCTCAAGCAATGGGTATTTTGAAAAATAACATCTGAATCCAGCCGGTGCCATGAGACCTTTTTTGAACAATGTGACATGCAACCATTTTGAAAATGGACCATTTTTCATGAGATTCTCTGAAACAGGTTTCATTCTTCAGACTGCTGCTGAATTCACCTTCATGTATGAAATATAAGAGTTATAATTAGCTCAACACAGTTATTTTCAAAGATTATCTGGTGCATCATATCTGCTCAACAGGAGGGTCTCAAAAGAGTGTGGGGAAATGGTGTGAAAAGAAATGTAAGGAACACAAGAAGCTGGGAAAACTGGCATGTGCACAAACACATACCGAGAAAGGCAAAGAGACATCTTTCCTAGGGTGTCTTTCAAGAATTATGACATCAAATTCTAAAGTGCTTTACAGAAATGTGGCAAATTCATCTCAGCTTGTAGCTCTGTTAATGCCAGTGGAGTTACAGTGGGAGTGAATTTGTTCCAACGAGAGTATCACAAGGAGTACACTACTGTTAGACAGTTACACTGGCTATTAACTTTCTTTCTATTCAGTTCTAAAGAGTATAGCTGAAGCTTCATGTATCTATTTTTAAACTATGTAAAGTATTTGCCTCATGGATCAAAGAAATATGAAGCCAAACATTCCACAGACTGGTGGAAAAATGGGCTAGACTGAAATAAATGTCTTTGAAATATTATAGGGACCCAGCATGAAACCTGGTTAAAGATGTATAGCTTTCTATTTGAAAGGTCACGTTCAGAATTGGCTTATAACTTTGTGAGAGGGTTACTTTTCAAGCTGAAATTGTCCATAGTTACTCTCAGTCAGATGGGTTTTTTTAATAATGAGGGAAAAAAAAAGGAAATTATTTTTAAATTTTTACTTTTGATTAATTGCCTTGAGTGCATACAGGAGCAGAGAGTGAGCAGCTGGTGTGCATCAGTGTTAAGAAGGTGAAAAATCTGGTGCAAGCAGATGAAAACTTGTCTCCATGAGTGCAGAGAATGACTTGGGAAGCAGTAAAGTGATTAGGTGCTGTTCTGGGACTGGAAGAGGTGACAATGGTGGCCAAACATGAAATTCTTTTAATTTTTGTTTCTTTTTCCAAATAGTTCCATTTGCAAACCATTTTCATTCTCTCCACTGTGGCTTTTTACTCTTGGATCCCTCTGAGCAGTAGTCTGTGGTGTTCAGCAAGAACAAAAAGTAACTCCCAAATGAATGGGACAAAAGGTCCACCTGTGCTCTCTCTCTGCTCTCAGGATCAGACCTGCACAAAATAATCCCTCAGGTCTGTGCACAGAAAGGTGCCATCTCAATCTTGCCTGGGTGGTTCTATTTCTGATATGACAGTTGTAAAGTTTGGACAGAGCCCTGGATGAGTGTGTTGAGCTAACTCACAAGCTAGCAACTACCCTGACATCTACTCTCCCTATAGACGTGGTTGGCTTCCAATCTGAGCTCTAGATTAGGCATGTGGTAAAAAAGCACATAGCTAGTGAGGCTTACACAGGTGTCCTAGATCCTGAGGTGACATTCATTCAGGGGTGCATATAAAGAGAAATTAATTAAAGAAAAGGACTTTATTCCCTAGGTCCATGAAGGTCTGTTGGATAGGCTCTAGGAAACAAGCTCAGCCAAGACAGTCCTAAGTGAAGATTAGAATCTCTGCCATGATTTGTGTATTAACATGATGGAAGCATTTTAACAGCAGCTGTTGTATGACCTCTGGCACAAAATAAGAAAGGACAACACTTCTGTATCACATATTGTCCTGGCCCTCCATCATCCCAGAGAAGCTCTGTCCTCCTTCCCTCCATGTCCTCCTCCTTCTGTAACCCTGAAGACAGGCATGCACCTTTGATGTTCCCACAGCTGCCCTCTGGTTTCTCACGCTGCTCCTGCAACAGCTGAAAATACAAGTGGCTTGTGTCCTGGCAGAGGAACAGAAGACAGACCAAAGAACCAGATGCCTCCTTCATAACTTTATCCTTGATGAAACCCATCTTGTTCACATACCACTGCAGACTCAATGTTAGGCTAATCCCTCTCCTTCTTTTTCTGTTTAGCTTTGTCCTGAATTAGCTGAAAATGGAGCCCTACTTTTCTGGTCCATCCACCTGAGGGGACACAAAAAAGCCTGCATGGGTGTTTCCTCAGTATTGTCCATTTCCTGGCACCAGAGAATCCTACCCCTCTCCTTGCTGTAGTCTTTTTGTGTGGAATAAGATGCAGTGGTAAACAAAGAATAAACTTTGTATGTTCAAACACTTTAATGACCAACCGGTCAATACTACCTTATTCTTTATTAGAAAATGAGAAAATGCCTGTTACCTTTTGAGACCAGACTACTGCAGATGGTGAGTTTGTTTGTTTAGTATATAAGAAGTTATTGATCAGAATATTTAGTCAAAAAGTTAGAATGCTTATTGTGAATGGTTGCTGAGGTTTCTAATTATACTGGGCTAATCTAAAGCAAAAATTATTAAAGTCAGGTCAATAGTATGGATTACTCCTTTCTTTAATGTCTTGCTCAAAGAAATACAAATTAATTTATTTATATCTATTTATAATATAGATTTCTACATTCATTTCTAATATACTAATGTTTATTCTTGTAGGAATTTAACAGACAGGTCTTTCCTTACCTTATTTACTGTCATTAAATATATTTAATAATTTTGGTACATAATTCAATGTATATCCTATAAAATAGCTTAATAAAATTGATTTTAAAGGTTTTGTAAAGCTTTAAAAAATATTTAGAAGGTAAATATATTGCAGGTTCTTGAATGAGCTTGGGAAATGTACTTTTATATTTCCCAGCAGTATATACAGCCCCCTTTTGCTATATATCAAAAAATCAGATTTCCTCCCCTACATCTTTTTGTTTTCCTATGGAAACATGTTTGTCTGTATTAGACCTTCACACATTGTAAATCATACCTTACTTAAATACTGTGTTTGTGACTGCAAACAGGACCCCATACTTCCTTTCTTGAAGCAAAGTCATTTGTACTTCGATTACCAGCACTTAATGTATGCAATTTCTATTTGAATAAGCCTATCGCAGCTTGCTTTTATATTATTGTTCAATTATAAAGCACTCCAAATGCATTATGAAAACTTTGAAGGTACAGAAAATGAAAGCTCATTTGCAAGGAGAACATATACAAAAGGTCACATTTGATACTTAGATATGATTGATGCTTTCCTGCATCCCAACTACTCCTCTTCTGAGTCATGGTGCTGTATTGATAAGCACACTTATCTTTCTCTATGGTAAAAATGTGCTGCTTTCTAGAATCAGTCAAGTACTACAAAAACTAGTGGGGTCTCCCCAGAGGCCTGTCTAGTTGTTCATATTTGTGTTTTTCAGCTGTCTCGCACAAGCATAGCATCTACATTTGGGCACATTCATCACTTCGGCATTAGGAGGCTTATCACTTGCTGTCATAAGGTGATCCACTGACAGATGCTCTGGCATTTTCATCACCCTCGACACTGTTTCCATTATATCTTGTATAGGTTCTTTGAAGGGACATGACAAGCACACATGGAGACAAATTCTTTGAAATACCAAGTAAACCCCAGTCTTCCTTTTCAGGGAGTATTGAATATTTCTAGCTTGTTTGAAAAGGAGTTGTGCTTTCTGAAGAATTTTGGGGTTGAGTTATTTTGGGGAATATAGGCTGTGGTGGTGGTGAGGTTTCTTATCCATATGAATAAAATAATTTCAATCCTTTTAGAGTATTTTAATTCTTTGCACTATATTACCACTCACCAATCTCAAGGCACTTTAAAACATATGCAATAAATTTCACACATGCATTTCTTTGTCATGTATTGAAACCAAGTCACAGAGAGATGGAGGATGGTATGTCCAAGGTCCTACCATAAACTGGAAAGTCTCTTTCAGCAGATCCATAGCACCTCATATTATATCCCTAATAAATGTACTTGGTCTTTTTTTTTTTTTTTCTTCCCAGAGCACTGGCAGGCAGCCTGGTGTGCTCTGTAGGTGGAAACTTTGGGAAACAATGATGTGGCTTTAGAAATTATACTCCTTGCTCTCTCCTTTGTAATGACCTTTCTTGTTCAAATCTAGCATACGAAAAAAAAAATGACTTGTGCTTTTTAGTAACTTGAACTATTTACAGTATCTCCATTATTTTCCTCTTCATAAATAAACTTATTTATTGTACTGTCTGTCTCAACCACAGTCTGCAGGTTTAGTATCTCAGCACTTCACAAGACTCATATCTACCACATCCGCAAGGTAGTGAAGTTCCATTTGTAGATGGTATAGTATGATTTCTTTCAAGGTTGGAAGAGTTTACAAATTCCTGGAAATTCTACTGTGTACATTATAATGTAGACATCCTTTCTTTGTGTACAAGAGCAACACCAATTATGTCTATAGAAATAGTCACTGAAAATCAGAATACAAGATATATGTTTCTGTAGGAGTGAGTCTGCTGCCTGGTTTGCTAATAAACCACTGTAACCATCCTACAACATATACTGTGTTGAAAGGGACATCTTTTTTAAGCTAGAGCATTGTTGTTGCCCCTGAATGTGAGGCTCTTCGATGAACGCAGTCTTCAGACAATATAGGATAGCAATGCCAACACTTGCATTCTCAGCCAGCCTATGAAAACGTAGAGAGAGAACAACGTTCATGAGCCATTAACAGGAAGGCAGCTATCTGGGTGGAAGTGAAAACCATGTTTTTCTAATTAGGTCTGAACTGAATCGTTTGAAAAGGTCCAAAAACTACTTTTGCACTTGTAGTTGGTCACTGACAGTGTGTGTGGGAGGTCTGGCAGCTTTTTTAGTTCAGACTGGCATACATGACAGCATTTTCCTAAAAAAAAAAAAAAAAAAGAAGAATGTGGGTAATTGTTTTAACATACACTGTGTCTACAAAGGTATTTTTATTTACTATTTTGGTCTGGAGGTTGTTATTTGTTTTAATATGGGCTTGGCTTTTTAAGTATTCATACTGTTCCTGTTCACTATTTTGAAAAGGTCTGGAAATAAACACCTCCAGACAATTAATGGAGATCATAACCAAGGCTTCTGTATGTTCCATCCTCATTTCATTTCACAAAGACTCCATGGGATAGGCAAGAACCAAACTTCTGAAATTTAGATTTTTCACCGACATGCCTGATCAATAGACCTTTGATCTCAGTAGGACTCTCCCACTGGAAGATGGACTAGGTGCAGATTTATTTATAACAAAGCAGCCTGTTTGTGGCTGTTGCCAGATGACTTTCTGGGAGCTGCACGTTTGTAGGCATTAGTTTACAGGCTAGCTAGCTCAACAGATTTTTTTTCCCATGGCTATTTCAATGTATTTAGGCATAAGATCAAGACGTCGGATTATATATTATTTTCTGACTGTATTCTCTTGTTTTTCTAGTACATTTCCGGGCTAGTTGTATTCACTCAATTGTTTGGCTTTATATAGTTAGAATTGAGCCAGAAAGATAAAAATATTAAAAAGACTGTTTTACGAGTACAATGGTCACCTGAAAAAACCCACACTAAATATTCCAGGTAAAATTCACCCTTTTTAACTATAACCTCTCTGGTAGGCCTGGGAAGTGTATATGATTTTTTTAATAATCACCACAATGAGAAGCTTGATCATGAATGACATTAGTATTGTTGTATTCTGCACTTAGGAAAAAAAGTAGATTCCAATCTTTCATGTAACCAAAATATACAAGTCTAGTGAGCAGTGATTAGGAAAAAAAGTAGATTCCAGTCTTTCATGTAACCAAAATATACAAGTCTAGTGAGCAGTGATATGAATACCAGCACTGATATCTTCAAGCATCAATTGATGTTTTCTAGACTTGACAGGTTCTAGTAATTGAAGAACCTCTGATTGACTTAGCTATGATTATGCCACTGTATGTTGCTGTAGAAAGAAGCTTTCTCTGTGTCTGTGAAAAGAGTCAGGGTACTCTAATAAAAAAGAAGAACAGAAAAGGTTTCAATTTATTAATCTTAAATGTCAGAACCACAGAGACTTTAATCATTGCTCTTTTTAAGATCCATCTATTATTACTGATATTTCTTCCCATATTTCGTAAAATCTAAAATGAAATAAAAAGAGATAATTGGCTTTCTACTGATAGCTGTTTCTCTGTCCATTGATCGATAGCTGATGGGTATTCTTGGATCCCCAGTGCTCCATGGGACCTGCAAAGTTTACACAGCACATGGATAGCTAGCATTATGCTTGTGCATCCCTGGAGAAGTTTTTCTGTAAACACTTGTAATTGGCTACGCAGCCGTGGTTCAGTGTTTGTCACAAATCAGCATCTGAAGGACTCATTTGACTTTATAATGTCTAATTTGTGCATGTTTTTATCGGAAGGAGAGGGTTTGACATGAGCACAGGGGCAAAATAAGACATAAATTAGGACAGTGACTTCTCGTAATATTCCAAAATTCCCCTTACTCTTACACTTTTTTCTGACACCTCATCTCTCCCAGATGCGACAAGAATGAAGCTCTGTCTATGTCTGTCAGCAACAGGGTCTTAAAACCCTGTTAAATGCTCTCACACAGGAAAGTTGTAGTGCTTATAACTGACAGAGCAGGGGATGTAACCTCCTTCTGTCTGTTGCCCCTCAGATACTAATTTCAGTCTACTGATTGATTGGCAAATCACAAAGCTCTTAACAAGAGACTTTTAGCTGTGGGTTATGAGACAAGGTTGTTTAATAGCATCTAGGCCTGAAAATCCATTCCTCCAAAGCTCTGGGAGTGTTTAGCTTCAATATTAATTTCAATCCTTTCTATTGGTGGAGGTTTTTGAGAAAAGATTACATAGAAGATTATCAGGAATTATTAATCATAGAATCATAGAATGGTTGGAAGGGACCTTCAAGATCACCTACTACCAACGCCCTGCCACAGGTAGGAACCCCTTCCACTGGTAGGGACCCAGGTGCAGGACCTTACACTTGATTTTGTTGAACTTCATTGTTCTTGCTCTCTGGCCTCTGGATGGCATCCCTTCCTTACAGCGTGTTGACCATACCACAGACCTTAGTGTTGTTAGTAAACCTGCTGAGGGTGCACTGTGTATGTATCTCACTGTGTATGTCACCTTCAGATATGTAAAACAGTGCCAGTGCCAGTACCAACGCCTGAGGAACACCACTTGTCACTGCTCCCTACTTGGACATTCAGAATGGACATCGATCCAATTCATTATCCACCAAGTGGGCCATCTGTCAAATCCATGTCTCTCCAGTTAAGACACAAGGATGTCATCTGAGACAGTGTCAAAACCTTAAATACTTAGCACAAGTCCAGGTAGATGACATCAGTTGCTCTTCCCTTATCTGCCAACACTGTCAACCCACTGTAGAAGGCCACCAGATTTGTCAGGCACAATTTGCCCTTAGTGAAGCCAAGCTGGTTGTCACCAATCACTTCTTTTTTTTTTCTTTTTTCTTTTTTCTTTTTTTTTTTTTCTTTTGTGTGCCTTAGCATAGTTTCCAGGAGAATTTGCTCCTTGATCTTGCAAGGCACAGAGGAGATACTGTCTGGCCTGTAGTTCCCTTCAGTTTCCTTTTCTTGCTTTTTAAAAATGAGGGTTATATTTCCCCTTTCCCAGTCAGTGGGAACTTCACTGGACTGCCATGACTTCTCAAATATGATGGATAGTGGCTTAGCCACTCTATTTTTTATTCCCCGTGTTAGGTGTGTTTGCACAAATGCATTTAAGTTGGGTCCCTAATGAAGCTGACTTGCCGGAATTCCTTTGTGCTGCTCTTTAGGTGCTCTCTGGCTGACCTGTGATCCCTCTCCAGGCTCTAGACATCTATTGCTGGCACTGGCATCAAACTGGTAGATTAGAATGGATTGAGGTTCCTCTCCTCCAGTAACTTTAGTTTAAAGGCCTCTTCACCGGTCTGGCAAGCCTATTACCAAAGATCTTCTTCCCCTTTGACTGATGGACCCCATCAGCTCCCATCAGCCCAGGTTTCTCAAGTCCTATGGTCTAAGTAGCTGAACCCCTCACTGTGACACCAGTCTTGTAAGCATTTGTTGATTTGCCATCTTCAGCTGGCCCTTTCAAACCTCTTCCCTTTCACTGGGAGGATTGATGAAAAAACTATTTATGATCAGAATCCCTTATTGCCACTCCCAGGGCCCTTCAATCCTGATACTCCTCAGACTGCTCCTAGCTGTATCAGTGGTGCTCAGTTAAAACAACATCAGTGGATAATAGTGGACTGTATGAGGCTTGGTAATCTCTCAGTGACATCCCTGATATGAGCCCCTGGTAAGCAGCACACCTCTCTAATATGTATTAGGTCAGCAAATAGGTACCTCTGTACCTCTCAGAAGAGAGTCCCCTACTACCATCACCAAACACCTTTTCTTTGTTGTGCTGATTGTTACACAGGGAGCAGATCAGGCTGCCTTACTCAGCTCAAACTTCCCTCTTGATGTGATGGGTCTTTTCAGTCTGCAGAGGGGTGAAGCGGGTCTGCAAGGGTACCTCAGCCTTGGAAGAAATCTTTTCCTCCAGCAAATCCTTTCTGTTGTAAGTTTCCATTTTTCTGCATTATTGGTCCCTCTCCCTTCCATGTGTGTTGGTGAGGGAGCTTTTATTTGTTTGGCCATGGACTGTGGATCCACTGCAGACTGCTCTTGGAATTGGACAGACTCCTTCTCAGCCTCCTTGATGTTATACAGCCTTCTCACCACCTCCTGCAGCTCAGCCACCTACTGCAGGAGGCCTTTCACCTGGACACTCCTTTTTCAGGCAATCTGCTGCCTGTCCCAGCCCCAGGAGAGAGGTCTAGGCACTTCCTGCAGTCTGAAGTATGCACTGCAGCCTCTGCCTTCAGCAGCTCCATCTGGGTGGAGGCATCAGCCACTGCTGGGGTAGATGGTGCAGACTCCCCAGACATAGCTTCAGTCTTTGCTTTTGAATGACTTCCCACCATTCTGCCTTGAGGGTCAGGTAGGATGAATGTCCTTGACCTGTGCAGATGGTCACAGAACCATGCCCAGTTGCTGGGTTATGTGTACATCAGGACTCTCCACTTGGCCAATGAATGTCTGTCCCTTGAATAAGTACCCTCCCGGCACACCTTCCCCTGAAAAGTGCCACGCCACACCCAGGCTGATGTGCCATGCCCTGGTTGCAATGTCACATCCTGTTTGCCAGGCCTTGCACCTTGCACCTTGCTGATGCTCCCCAAGGCTGCCTTTTGTTGGAGTCAGGGGTGGTCGCCATTACTCCTGGCCCTGCCTATGCCACATCAGCCGCTCTCTGTGGTGAGAGATACCAGCTTCTGATGGGTCTCTGTGTTTCCCTGTGGTTTCCTTGGCTCAGGAACTCCCCCTGTATGCCACAACTGCACACTCTCCTGCGGAACACACCTGCTGATCACCTCAGCAAGTGAATGATGGTGGTGGTTATACCAGGTTTAAATCCACCACCATTACTGCTGGCCCTGCATACACCTTGTAAGCCACTCTCATGAGAAATTCCAGCTCCTGGCATGTTTCTGTGCTTCCCTGGGGTTTCCCAAGTATAGCACAGACTCTTTCTGAGCACAAGGTTAGAATAGATGATATCTTCATATGTCTTTCATCCTTATTTTATAGTATAACAAGCAGATCTAAGCCACAAGGTACTGATAAAGATGCAAAAAAAAAGTAATGACACTTTGGACTAAAGGGTAAAGAATAAATCAGGTTTACAAATATGTTTACATAAAAATTTTTTACAAATATCTGAAGGGTGGGTGTCAAGTAGAATGGGCCAGTCTCTTTTCAGTGGTGCCCTGTGATAGGATGAGACATAATGGTAGCAAGGTGAAACACAGGAAGTTCCACCTCACCATGAGTAAAAGTTTCTTTGCTGTGAGAGTGACAGAGCCCTGGAACAGGCTGCCCAGAGAGATTGTGGAGTCTCCTTCTCTACTTTCAAGACCTGCCTGGATCTGTTCCTGTGTGGCCTGCCCTGGGTGTTCCTGCATTGGCAGAGGAATTGGACTCGATGATCTCCAGAGGTCCCTTCCAACCCCTACCATTCTATGATTCTATGATTCTACAGTTCTAGGTCTTATGGTCCCATCACATTGGGTAAAATCAGTCCTGGTAAAGAATATCCCTACTAATGGGTTGAAGGTTTAGTTAGCATTTTCTCTCACTTTTTGTATTTTCAGAGCACAATACATGCTTAGAATTGCTTTTCTTTTGTTTTTTTGCATGAAATCATTTAATAAGTTACTCAACACATCTCTTCATACACCCAATATGTGACATTTGTCTCAACAGTGTAAGAAGATGGAGACAGTAAGAGAGAGAGAGGAGCTCTTCTTCATAAGATTTTGCAGACTTATTTTTAATTTTGTAGGATGGCCATCTACCATGCCAACAGATGTTTTAGAGATGAGTATAATAATAAAAATCACTGTTAATATAATTCAGCTATATCTTATTATTGTTAGTGCTAGAAAAAAAAGAGGCTACCAGAGAAGCTGGATTATATTGATTTATGACTGTCCTCATTTAACTGAACTCGCCTTTGAGAAAGTACTTAGTCAGAGTTAAATTGCGTAAGTATTTACCCAAAAGAAGAAATAACTGGAAGAGATAAAGCAGTTGTTTTCCGTGTGTCTCTTTCTACTAAAGTTTTAGAGCGATTACCATAATTGGGACTGTTAACAGGAGAATGAGAAGCCAGCTGTTGGAGAGAGGGATAATGGAAAAAACTTTGTAAAAAATGTCTGCAAGATCAAGCTTTTTTGGAGGATAAATTATAATTCATATGATAAATAAACACTGTGCAGACACAATAAATCTTCCCATGGTATTGCTCATGTTCCCAACATACCCAAGGGTGATACAGGAGTTGCTGAAGGATGAAGAGAAGTCCATTGGTTATTCTTTCCACAACATCTCCTGGGAACAAACTGGTCTGATACTTTGCCTCTTTCACTTATTTCAGCTGTGACAGCATTCTCTGTCTAAGAGATGAAGACTAAAATGTTACAAACATCCCTACTGTGGCTACTTCAGAAACACTGATGAAAATATCAGGTCCAGACACATCTTGAAATGCTGAAGGTGAAATAAGTCCCTTCTCTGACAATATCTTTACTTCTGAAAATACAGTAAGGGATTCAAACCAATTCTTTATGGACTACACTTTGTACAAAGATGACCAACCTAAATATCACATCAGAATATTTAGAATATTTATAGGTCACATTTTGAATTAAAACTTTCTTTTGATAACCAGTTGGTGGTGAGGGTCATGCTAGTTCTTAAAGAACAAAGAAAAGAATATATCACGACATAACTGAATGTACTTTGTCTGCGTTATATTGTTGTTTCAAATATTTGTCAGGATCACCTAACAGCATTTCAGTTACCTCAAAGTCCAGATAAGCCTGGCATAGGCAATAGGAAACAATTGCCTTCTTGGAGAGAGCTAGAGACACCACAGGTCATTGAAAATGGTTGTAGTTACCCATGTGTGGCCAAGTAAATCAAATTCATGATGTCTTATTTAAGTCAAAGTAAATCTCTTTTTAAGCTCCACTGACTGTACTGTCAAGATACTTAATTCAGCTGTCTTAAACTGTCTCCCACTCTATACTGCACTGGTGCAGCCCCACATCAGGTACTGTGTGCAGTTCGGCACGCCTCAATATAAGAAGGACATAAAACTATTAGAGTGTGTCTAGAGGACAGCGACCAAGATGGTGAAAGGCCTCAAGGGCAAGACTTAGGAGAAGTAGCTGAGGTCACCTGAATTGTTTAGCTGAGAGAAGACTAAGTTGTGACCTCATTGTAATTTACAACTTCCTTAAGGGGTGCAGCAGAGAGAGAGGGGCTGATCTCCTTTCTCTAGTGATCAGTAAGAAGACACAGGGAAACTGAATGAAACTATGTCAGGAAAGGTTCAGACTGGATGTTAGGAAAAGGTTCTTCACTGAGAGGTTTGTCAGTCACTGGATCAGGCTCCTCAGGGAAGTGGTGACAGCACCAAGTCTGTTAGAGTTCAAGGAGCACCAGGACAATAGTCTTAGTCATATGGTTTAGTTGGACTCGATGATCCTGAGAGGTGGCTTTCAACTTGAGATATTCTATGATTACATGAGTCTAACATGGGTACTTCTTGTCTTTTTGCCCTAACCTCCAGCTACCTTCCAGGAAGGTTTGTCTCTCTCTCAGCATCTTTTCTGTAACTATCACCTCCAGGTATGAGACTGAAAGGTACAGACTACAAAGGGAACTTTTAAGTTCATGTTTAGAAGCCACATGGTTATTTGCATGTAATGCTTTGGTCTCAAACTGAGCTCCCAAGTTTCACAATGTCAGGTACAGAGCTGCAAACACTGTCTTCACATTGGCTCCTGAAGACAGTTTTATACACCTTTTTCAAATGCCTATGCATGTTTGAAGCATATGCATGTAAAGGGAATGAGACTTCATTTCAATAGCTCTTGAAGTAGAAATAAGACTGTCAGGCAGACATTAGCTCATGCTCACTCTGTACATATGAATTAAAAGATGCAGGGTTAAACACGGTGTGTGCCAAAAATATACAATACAACTGCATATAGAATCTTTATTTTCTTTTTATAGAGCCTTTTCATTAAATTTGGATTTGATTGTGGCAGATTGGATGGAATGTAAGTATTTCTGCACCCACAGGGAATGAGACCTCTCTTCTACCTTACTTTAAGAATAAAATAAATGACTACATAGCACCCACACTAAGTGTACGAGGCAGCAGTCTCCTTATTACCCAGTTGTATGAACAAACAGGAAAAGGTTCTAGATACCTGCAGTGCTGTCTATTCAGCTAATAAATCTGATGCAAAGCAGATGGTGGAGTTTGCAGCATACTACTTATAAAAGTGTCTACAAATGCTGCCAGATATGTCACAGTTTCCATTACAAAAAAAATCCATTGCTTCCAAGTATTTGAAAACATGCTCGTGACAATTCATTCACAGAATCACAGAAAGTCTTTGAATGGAAGAGACCTTCAAGATCATCTAGTCCAACCTTCAACCCAACGCTGAAATCTCACCGCCAAACCATGTCCCTGAGCATGAGGTCCACACACCTTTTAAATGCCTCCAGGGATGACAACTCCAACACTGCCCTAGGCAGACCATTCCAATGTTTGATAACCCTTTCAGTGGAGAAATGTCTCCTAGTATCCAGCCTAAACCTCCCCT